>JAJIZL010035327.1:12971-38725 GCA_023969395.1 Amblyomma maculatum
CTCACTCACTCACTCACTCACTCACTCACTCACTCACTCACTCACTCCTTGATTCGACACTCATGGGCTACTGTCTTTCCTTCCCCATATTCATTGGCATAAGATATTCCGTTTTCCATGCAGCAGTCTCTAAACAATGGTTCGCGGTGTCGCTCCATGCGACCCGCAGAGGAGCATAACCCCACAAAGGCCCGCCGCGACCATGTCTCGCAAACGCACCGCGTCATGGGTCTTCTCAACGCACAGCTGCGTAAGCTGAGAGGCGCTTGTTTTCAGCTCCCACATTCGCACAGGTACGTCTGGCCTACAACCGTAACCTAAGTGCCACCAGTTCCATCCGGCTGGCTGGCTGGGCCTGGATGAATACAAAATTGAAAGTGTTCTTTGCTAGTACAGAGACGTGCATATTTTTTTTATGCTTGTTCCTAAATAACTGCAATCCTGCCAACCGTTCTGTACAACTAACTGTTGCATGTCGGCCTGGCAAGTTGGGCACAAGTGTTGAAAGAAGGCAAAAATAATTTATACCCGAGGCCCATTCTCACATAGTAATGTTATATTTGCTGTCTTTTTTAAATCTATTTATTCATTTTTATTTCTGCTCTACGCAGCTTTGACAAAGTTATTGAAGGCCCCTGTAAATTGGGAACTGAGGGATCGTGCAAAGCGTCCGCCCCCATGCGAAAAAAGAAAAGCGGTTTCATTTCTTTCTTCAGCCACGTTACACCGCCCAGTAAACGTCCCAAAGCAAGGACTATATGAGAGGCCGTAGTGGATGACTGGGGGTTAATTCCGGCCACCTAGGGTTCCCCACCATGCACTGGCATCGAAGATCACAAAAGGTATGTTTGAATTTCGAAATACTGCAGGGATTTAATCCCGTGACCTCGGGCTCAGTAAATAAACGCCATTGACACTAAATAAACTACACGATGCTTTTTCAATTCTGCTTGAAAATTTGCGCATGACAGAAAGCATATATGCATGATTGGTCGGAGAGGAAACCCTCCTGCAGGCACTGAAAAATTAAAACCGCCGTATTAGAGGCCCCTGTATCCAACGGCACGCGGATACTGCGGCATATATTTTACATGAAAATGCGCGATAGCCTACATTTTCTTCCAACGGGTACCGAAGAGAAATGCTGAAATTCGATGTCTTATCAAAAACTCTATGGTTCATGCCGAAGTATGCTGTGCTGGTATACACGCAACAGAGGTATGTCATGAAGTGCGCTACAATTATGGGCATGTCGCTTCCATTACCCTCAGCACACATGGTGAAGCATCTGCAACTGGGGAGACGCTTGACAGGTGTGCAATATCTTCCTATCAATATTTGGTCGCTTAAATAGGGGCCTTGCGCTGTTTTGAGACCTTTCCAAAAGCATCTCTCTACTCGTCGCCGTAGTAAACGCTAAAGTCTGTTTTGTCCCGTGCCGATGAACTTGACGCCGGCAGCAGCCTAAGGGCTTTGCGCTTGTCTGCGGCAATCCAAACATAACTGTTTACCTTTTTTTATGTAAACAATGAAAATATTTCATCAACCCCTTAGCTTAGCGAGGACAGAGTGCATGCGAATGATGGGTTGTTCGGCACAGGAGATTGCGAAAATGGAGGCCAATGCTCGCGATGATAGAATGGCGACTGGCGAAGTCGTTCATCCAAAAGCAGTGACTCACGCAAGACAATGCCTGTCTTTCCCCCTGTTTATAGAGAGTCAGTTAACCTCGTCATGTGAGTATGCGTCATGCAAGCGTGTCTGGAGCGTGAGCGCGGGCGCAGTCACGAATTTCTGAAGTTCTTTCTTTTTTTTATTTACTGAAGTAGCTGAACTCCTGGCACATGAACAACGCAGGAACGAATGCCTCTCCTCCCGTTTGCCTTCAAGCGTTCAGCCATTGGCGCATTGACCATTGATTTTCATTACAAGCAATTTTTTTTCTGCTAGACATATATATTTGCCAGGCAATTTTCGCCCATTCCCTGAAGCGAGTATGGGCCACTGGCCGTGAAGAAAACAAAACCCTTTAATAGGGAGAGGGAAACCTACCATAAAGCCTTTCTGATTGACGTTCTAGTAAAGTACAGGTGTCGGCTGAAAAATCACTGGGCCTTATTTACTGCGCGTTTTCCCTACGAACACCCCGCCGCCTTGGCGTGCCGGATAATATCTGCCTTAACGCATGCTTGAATCCTCAGTCTTGGTGAATCAAGGCCCCCTGTAGACGAAACTGCACCCTTAAACCCCTGCGTCGGCTGGCTGCTCCAGTATCACAGTTATCAAGATGAATCCTAGCCATGGTAGCCAAATAGAAACGCGCCGACGAATTATGAAACGCAATAGAAGTCCTAAGGCTGCCACTCGAGGTAGGCTTCACAGGGATTAACCACGCACCTCGCCTCTATGGCAATGTCTATAATGGAACGGCACGTTTGAACGCACAGCGTACTAAATCAAGCTATCGGGCAAGTGCCAGAAGAGAACTTTCCTTACTATCATGTGCGCTTTGTGAGCAGCTCAAAAGTTAGGCTAATTTTTTTCAAGCACACCTATCGAGAGCAGGTCTTTTCACTGCAGCCTGCGTCCACTAAGCTTCAGAAACAAGAAATCTTTCTTTCACAAACCATGGCCTAAATTACCGACCTCGCAAAGGAAGAGTCAAAATCACTCATCTCTGGATTGTAGGCGATCGAGCGTGTACACTTTAGAAAATGCGCGTCTAGAAATGCTCATGCAGAAGCAGAAACGCTGTAGAAAGACAGCTTGCCTCAATACTCAGCATCCGAGAGCAGGGTGAAAAACGAGAAACATGAAACTTACCTCCGCATTTCTTGCTCGGCCAGCGTTCTGTGAAGCCATCTATAGTGTCGCCTTTGTTCCGCCCCTGCCGACAAAAACATCGCAAAAGGAAAACAGGTGGAGGAGAACTTGTTAGTCGCGAGCAGCCTCTCTGGAGCGCGTTTATTTCTTTTTATTTATTTTTCGCATCACGTGTTTGCCTTTGTTCAAGAAGAGAGAGGAGTGGAGAGGAGATCGAAAGTGGCAAACCATGCGTGCTCGTCGCGACCGCTCACGACTTTCTCGCGTGACGCTTTCCATCCGCTCATCGGCTGCGCCAAGACGTGCGCGCCCACACCACCCCTTCAAAGAGCGCGACAGATGCGTTAACGCGAATTAGCGCCGCTGAACGTACCGAGGGAACGCTCGGTCGCCGGTACAGCGCGGCTGTCATGCGGGCTGAAACCGCGGAGCCTTTTCGAGGGATCAGTCAGCCGAGAACTTAGTGTCTCGCTCGTAAGACCGGCTGCTTTGCAACAGACTCGCGTCCGTGCCCTGTTCAATCACGATAGATGGCTCTACGACAGACAAGATGCTAGCCATCAATGAGTCGTTCTTTGGTGTGAACAAGCTTCCAATTCGCCTACTATGGCTTTTGACGCTTCATTTTTTCTTTTTTCTTTTTTTCTACAGAACAGGGACCTACCTCCCTGAACTAGCATCTTCGCATTCCCTCACGTGCCAAGCGCAGGAACCGAGAAAACGGCGACCTTTCGTCAGCAAAGATTACTTTTCCTCAATTCTTATCGATTCTATGTTCACCGTGCCGTCAAGTGGGCGCCGGTGATAGCGGAGGTAGAGTATATGAAGAGCAAGCATATAAGTTGAATAGCATCGTAATAAAACTGTCATTATCTATAGTCTGGAGCCGATTGCATTTCGTAGGCAAATAAAGGCATACCCGTTTGATAATTGGGGGGGGGGGGGGGGGCGGATATAGCCCTCCCAGTTAATAATCCAATAATTTCTAGCATGTTATCTTCAAGTCTGCTGTGCCAATTATGTTCTCATCACGGAAAGATTGCTCTCATGCGCCCCCAGTCTTAATGTTTCCCCTAACTTGGTCTTACTTTTTATTTATTTTTTTAACCGGCAGCACCCTGGCCGTTCTTAAAGACCAAATAAACGGTCTCAGAGCTCTATGAAAATATGGAGTATCCCTACACTGGATAAGAATATTGTCACCTGGCTGTGACGGCGGGCACAGTCGTAAGCAATAATCAGGAAGCACGGAAATGGACGAACAGAATGCAGCTCGGCGTCGTCCATATACCAACAAACTATACTCAACGGTAGTCGGAAAAAAGGACGCGTATTCCGTATTACATTCAAAGGGTTAACACGACCGTTCTAACAATGCGCTTAAAAACCTTTACTCTCGCTGAAACCGTTGAACGAAGTTAGTTTCTGCAGAGAATTGTAGTTGTCTCGAGTGACAGAATAAACGCGACAAGGCCACGTACCGGCGGCGTTGAACATAGAAAATTAATCCCTACAAGGCTTCACTGATACATGATCTATAGTTACTTTCGCTTAGCTACTGAGCCGGAGGACTCTGGCTCAATTCCGGCCGCGGCGGCCAAGTTTTTTAGAAGGCGAAAGACCCCAATGTGTCCGATATTACTCCGGAGCCCTCCACCAAGGCACCTGTTTCGCTCTTCCTCCACCCTCTTCCCCGTCCCTTCCATCACGGCGCGGTGAAACTGTTCATCGACAAGTGAGGCAGCTAGTACACCAATGCCTTTGCTCGAAACCAATTTCCTGTCACTCATTTCGTTTGTATATCACATTCGTTTTGCATGCAGCAACTGCAGATATCTTCAATGGTAGCATTTTCTTTCTTTCTTTTTTTTTTTTTTTTTTTTTTCAATCTATAGGATCTAGCTTTCAACCACCCAGCCGTAAACGCGAAAAGTAAAGCGCTTCCCTCGAAGTTGCCGAATGGCATCGGCCGTCCTCGAAAGCTATAACGCCTGTTTATCTAGTATTTTCATTCGCTGACGATTTTTTGACTTTGTTAGAAAGATTCTTGATTATCTTTTTCTCCCCTTTGGCAGCTTTACGGCCAGCCATCAAGTCTTCATTATCAACAGAACGTCAGTGCCACAGCGTTCAATTCACCTGAACAATTTTGTTACCCGTCACTTCTCATTCTTTCGAATTAACAGCTCTTCATTACCGGCCACTGCTTTTCTCCTCGCTTGCTTCAAGCGTTGCCCGCACCAAGCCACCCAGAAGTGCGTGTCTAAAATGGCTGCTCATATCAGAAGCATCTTGCATCGCGTGGCGGCAGCAATAGTATAGCATTTCAGGCGGCCATGCTCAGCGCAGTCATGCATTCCTCGGAAAAGTTCCCTGAGGCTGCGACGAAACTTGGTGCCCATTGCTGCCGCTGGGGAAGGAAAACGAAGGAATATCATGCAATTCGATGCAACAATATCACGCTACGACGAAACCTCGTAAATACTGCCCTGGCCGCAATGCAATTAACACCGTCAAGAAGCAACAACTGAAATAAAGGGACGAATCGGCATAGTTTGAGGCTTATCATCAGTGTGTAAAATTCGGGCTGGGGGTTGAGACGAAGAACAAAAGTTGCCTCGTCTTTTGTTTTGTCAACCGAACTGCAAAAAAAAAAAAAAAAAAAATACACAGTCTGCATTACAAAACAATACTTGTCTCTCTCACTGTTATCTCGTTTTGCTTTTTTTATTTTATGCTGTGTGTATTTCTGCCCGGTAATATTCAGGGCATTTGTTGTTTTGTATCACTACCGTGGTACGATCATTGTGGTTTTATGCCGGCGAAAAGTAGTAAAAGCCCTGCTTGCGTATTACCCGTGCGCTACACCCAACAGAAAGTGCACAGTTGCCACCTTCCGTGCAAGCACTGCGCATATGTTTGTTTCTACTCGACTTCAGAAAATATCAAATAAGAAAAGAACTGAACTGAAACATAATAAGCGATGTGTTTATGCCTACCAGCTAGCACGCGAAAAGCGAACGTCGAACCCTCGAGAAGGCAATACGCACAAACCTTTTTTTTTTTTTTTTAATTCCATCTCGCCCTCCCATCCAAGTGAAGATCCTGTCAACATGGTCATGTCAAACAAACCGCCGACAAATTAGTGTCCCGGCCATGTCACCTGCTAAGTGTACCACCTGCCAGATGCATGCTGGTGATTTTTCGCTCACCACGCCGACAACGCGTGGACAACGACGACGACGGTTTTCCTGAAGAGCAGGGCTTTCTAAGAGCGGTGCTCGTGACCCTATACCACTGGCTATTACAGAAACTTGGCAGAAGGAATTCTGCTTCGAATAATGCGGCAACATGGCACCAGCCACAAAAATATTGTATTTGTTGTGGTAAAATCTTTATTATGGACCGGGATTCATTAGCGATGGCTCGCTGCTGCCTTCGCGTGAACTGGAGAGTTTAGGGTATTCCCTTCGGGAAAGTAAAGTCCGTTATTTTGTTAAAGGTCAATAAGAGAACGTCACATGACAGGTGCCTCCATGCTGAGCGTAGCTTTGTTACTTGTGTTGCGGCAGTTCATTCTGTGCGCTTCGAGTGACCGGAGTTGGTGTGGCCATTCGGGTCAAAGCTCGATGGCGAATTTCGTATATCGACCAAGTGGAGAGGAGGGGCGTCTCACGTCGCGTACAGCCGCGGCGGCACGCAGGCGGCGAATTTTCCGATTACGTTGCCTGGCGGCGAGTAATTTGCGACGACGAGGATTTTGTGCGTGGGTCCCCGTGCCTGCGCGCACCCCATGTGTGTCGTCTCTTTCCAGATCAGCTGCGTGAAGTGGCCTACGGTGTCGATGTCCGGGTCCGAGCCGTCCCATCGGTAATCCGCGATCTCGCTGTACCAAGATTCCACGGCCTCGCGACCTGCGCGGACCACGTTGCAGGCACGGTGAACGCTGTCCATCCGATGCAGCTTCCACAAACTACAGAGACATCACGTGTATAGTTCCGGTTGTGATAACACGGGGCACGTCTCGGTGATAAAAACTTTTGCCACGCGTTAACTAGTACCCTTGTAGATAAGTGCCGCCGAGGCTGTCGCCTATGGACCTAAGTAATTATCAAATCATTTCTACTGAACGCGTGGGAAAACTTCAAGCGCCATAAGCGTGTTCTGTAATATTTTTACCTAACCTGTACATGGCGCGCCTAAACCAAGAAGTAGACATATGAGTTCTTGAAGTGGGTTTAGGGGAATCCTCTAAGACGGAGCAAATTTTGACTAAAGGAGTAATTATAGTCATTAGTATCCACCCAAGCACAGCAATGCAGCTACAAGGAAATCATATGGAACTCAGTAGCTGAAGAAAAATTTGTCTTGGTACAGGAATCGAACCCGGGACCAATGCCTTTTTGGCGCAGCCACTCTACTAACTGAGCTAATAAGCGCAGCTAACAGGTGGTAGAATTAGGCCGAATTCTAGTAAGTTGAGGGGAATCCCTGAAGTTGGAATCTGCCTCTCTCTACCATCTGCTCAGTTGGAGCGGCTGCCCCGGATAACCGGTATATCCTGAGTTCATTCCCTGACCCGATATGAGTTTTCCTTCAACTGAAAAGAACCTGAGAAATCTGTTAACTTGCCTTTGTAGCCCCGTGCTCTCGGTTATACATGCTAATATGCAATTACCACCAGATAGCAGAAGTTGTTGGGGACATCGTACGTTCCTCCGGATAGATCGTGCGCGCTTTATTATTAAAGCTGTGGGTGCACAGAGAAACTGCAGTACCCCCCCCCCCCCTTTATAGGGCATACATAATGGCCCTTCTCCCCATTCTTCGACTCTGATTGGCGACCCGCAGTTTTTCTCTCACCAGCTGTCTACTCTCACCCCCTCTTTCTCTTCTACTGCCCTCTGTCCCTCTATCCTCATTTAAATGTCGAGAGGATTTCCCTCATTTTTCTTTTCTTTCCACCACACACATACACACACATACACACGCACCAACACCTTCACACGCCCACGACGGTAATTTTTTTTTTTGCGTTCTAATTCTAACAGTTCGAATATATAAAAGACAAAAACAGCATACACTAACGACTGCGCTCCGTTCCAGTAAAACCGTGAACACGTATTGCACTAAGATCCAGCTTCTCAGGCAACACATTTACAAGGTCTTCGCCCTTTAATATCTGTTCATTTCGAGCCAACCTTGATGTGAAGCCGTGAAACCTTGTCCGAACTGTGGAATTGACCCTTGACAGGTTGACGCCAGCGCTATATCTTCCGCTGTGCTACTATCTTTTCGGCGAGAGGTACCGTACACAACCCTACAGCCACTTTCTCGTTTGCAGTCCGTTCACTCACCTGTTATCTGATGCTTGGTGTTGCTGGACCACTTCACGTAAACGTTCTCGCCATGTTCCGTGTCTGGGCTGTGTTCAAAGCGGTCTTCCTTGGCGAGATAGGTGGCCCACTTTTTTGCCATTTCGCAAAGCTGCAAAGAGGAACCAACGTAACACAGACATAACAAAAAGGTCAACCCATTTAGCAAGCATCTACCGGTTGCTTAGCTACGAAGCGCAGTTCAGCTCTTGAATGCACTCCGGCTGAAAATGCAAGCAATTGGAAAAGGTTGCTGCCCCTTGGACGAAGACAATTTCGCCGGATGCGAGCCGACACGGAGCACGTATCTGCAACTTTTAGCCGGACCAATTTGGTTCCTTGACGCACAAAAAAAAAATTAAAACTAAGATGACGAACAATTAGGATGTAAACACATTTGGCAAAGCAAAGTACCCCGTCTCTGCAACCAACATCTTACTTTTCGTGCCTGACTAATGGGCATTCATTTTTAAAAATTCGATATATTTATTTCAATCTGAACACTTTTAATTTTAGTCTAATGAGCAACAAATGACGCGCGCTTAATGAAGAGCGCGAGCGGGCCGTGTTCCCGGTTTCAAATGACATACCATCGGCTGGGGACTTAGCCAGAGCCGTTAAATGCGCGCGCTGTTGCATGCATGCACAATAACCTTCGACTCGCCGCGAACCATGCACACTGAAAACAGAGCACGCCTTCTGTATTTCGGGCGCTATAAATTCCTCGTGCACGCGTTGAAGTACGGCTACAGTGCTTAGCCCGGAAGCTCGGACACTACTACAGTTATCCCGACCAGTAGTGCACTCTCAGTGCACTACTGCACTCAGATATCAGTGGAACAAACCAGAGGTTTTTATCGTACTGCTACCAGATACCGAGACCACCAGGGGCCAATGAGTTGTTTTCAGTTGGCGATGGCGGTATACGTATATACAGGATATCCAACAAAAATGGATAAAGATTTTAAAATATCCAAAGCATTCTTCTCAATTAAAATCAAGTGAATGCCGTTGGAAGTTATGCAGAATAGCAACCGCACTTTTTCCGCCTACTGCATTAATTACTCATCATAATTAACATTCTAAATACGGCATCAAAAGTACAGGAGCGATGATCCAACCCATTTGTTTCTTTTCTGATGAGGTAGCCTTATAGCGTAGCTGTTTTTATTCAGCAAAAAGGGAGGCGCGCGAAATTGACTAACAACACGCGACAGCGTATTCCGTAAACCCTAACTCAACCCCATTACAGAACTCTCGTCCGCAACATGCTAAGGCGATAACATATCCCATTTCGCAAGCAGTTTGCAGCAATTCGAAAGGTACGGGAAACCTGGGCCAACCGGTATGACACGCACTGCATGACTGTTCCTGCGCACCTCTTGACCACGGAGTATGAATGCGGTAAGAACACGATCATGTTGCGCCTGTCATTCTGATTGTCCCTGGTCGCCTTTACTTTTCTTTGAGCAGTTTTGGAATGGGGTATAGATTCGATCTCTCTCCACTGCCCACGACAGAGCTGCGGCTAGTTCCAAGCGCCAGTGACTATTTCGGTGCGCCGTCAAAGCCACCGGCGCTTACCAAGGAACAGGCAGCGGCGCGAAGCTCTTTTGTGGGCAGCGCTTTACAAAATCGCGGACAAGAGCGCCGTAATAGCGGTGCATCATGACGTAGGGAGTAGTGTCCTGTACCGCGGTATTTCTCAGGTTTGCAGGTTGTCATTTTTCGCAAATAAAGAGGGCTGTCGAGAACACATGGGTCCGTTCATTTTCATGACGCTTGACAACTTTCCTCCCACACCTCAGAATCTAAAGCCAATTTAAGAAGTGCATTCATGTCGACTAATTACACGAGTAGGTGGAACAAACAAAAGTCTAGTCAGTAATATACATAATGCCTATTATTCACATCATTTTAATTCAGAAGAAAACTAAGCTCGATTCATTTTTAAGCTGAGCCTGCATATATAGATACGCCTCGTTCTGTCGCGTGCGCAGCCGTCCTTGTTCGTCCACTAAAGAATTGCAGTGACTTTATCGTCCACTAGTCACCTGCGCACTCTCACACAGGCGCGCTTTTCTTGTCCAGCACTCGCCTTCTTGTCGGTCGCAAGCGGAGGCACACCGTGCAGCGAGCGGTAGTAGTTGTGCCAGTCGAGCGAGTCCTTGAGGAACTCGGCCTCGGTCATGGGCCGGTCGCGCGCCAACATGGCATGGCTGCCCGGGGTGATGATTTCTTCCACGACATCCTTGGTCCCGTCCGGCCGGTTGACGATTTTCTTTCGAAGCATCGAGCTCTGCACCGTCTTGGTCTGTACAATGCGCCGTCCATGCTGGCCAAACAGAGGAAAGCAACGAGTCAGACGGCAAGATAACAGGAGGCCTTCACACAGCCGAGACGCCTCAGGCCATTTCGGTACTAGGCTGTGCGGGCCCCGATGCATGCTGGGACATTACACGTGCACTACAGCTGACGCAAACTATAATGCTGCCTAATGGCCACTTCCAGTCGGCTATCCGGAGTAGATCTTCTTGTCCCTCAAAGCCAAGAGCTGTTTTAATGGGCCATTTGGAGGCAGAACCCGAGCTCTGATTGAACCACGAAGGCACGATCCCCGGGCTCCTTATAGGCATCTTGCTCCTTCGCGGATTCGCACTTCGAATCGCCAATTGGAATTTGCCACGAGATAAATGTGCCGGTGTGCTACCTGTGACAATGCGAGGTATGCACAAACACCGCGTGCTTTCAGTCCTTTACAGCGCCGTTTCTGCATTGTCTGCCTCTTGCGTTGGGTTTCGGCTACCATATTACAGTTTTCTTGTCTATGAGCCGCTGGCCAAATCCTTGTTAGGAACATGCCGAACCTTCTCATGACCTGCACACTGAACAAGCGTACGTAATTTGCTCTACGTATACCTACTTGGTCTTTTACCAGATCAATGTGTAGCATATTTTTAGAAAAATAACCCACACAGGATTACAGGGCTCAACATTTCGCTTCTGCTCCAACGCCATTTAATGAGACAGTACGCCGGCTATTTTACAGCGAAAGCTTTAAAAAGCCCTAAAAATTTCCTAAGAACAGAAATAGAAATATATAAATATATTTCAAAAATAATCAGTCACGATTGGTGCAATTACCTGCAAAAGTTAATAATTACAAAACTAATTAACTAAAATGTACAAATTCACTTTTAATTCGCACAGTTTCATCGTTAATGCCAATTCAGAGTTCGAAACCAGGGGCAAAATGATACCATGAAAATTATTTTCGACGAATAAAAAATAAGTCATTTTATAAACCCTGCAGCACGCGAGGAAACAGCACTTTCCATTTTTCTTTTTCGCAAAACCAAAACTGAGACCATCAGATGCGCAGTAAGCGAGGCGTGACGTCTGCCGATAGTGTGTTGCGGCGACTACGGTGCCAGATGTGAACTGCGTGCTCTACTGTGCCGTGTAATGTGATTCAGCTGTTTTCAGCCGTCGCTCTCAAAATATCCACGACGCAATAAGCAATGACTCCTTTTCACCAGGCTGCGAAGCGAATCAATATATATGACTTGGAACAAAAGCGCATGCGGTTCGAATTAGGCGGCTTAGTCACTGCAAAACGTCATCAGCAGACTTCACGTTCCCATCCAGCTCCTTGCGCGTCTTATATTGCTTATATGCTCAATTCAGGTTATATGCGGAGGAAAGTTCCGGATTTAGAAAATGAGTATTTCTTCATTTTAAAACCTCATGCAGCATCTTCTTGTCCACAGCTTCAAACTTTCCATTAGCACTAACTATACAAACTGAGTTAATTGAAAAGTTAATAGGTTCTAGTTTGTTATGTGATTAAAATAGTTCTAACAGTAAATTGCGTTTGCCGCGGCTGAGAGCCGCCTGAAAGTACTTTTTTTTTTTTTCGAATTTCCTCTATTCGAGAATACTTGTAAGTGTTCGCTGAAATGCCTGGTATCACCGCTGCAAAATAACGACCACCGCCAAGCTTTTGCTATATGATACGCGAAGTTTCTGCTTAAAGCGCTTCCTCCCGCCGTACCCTAACTAACTGTACGTGCGTCACTTACGTCGTCGTAGCTGACGGTCTTGAATACTGTCGTAGTTGGGAAATCTTCATTTTGCCCTGCAAACGGTGCAAACTGGAATCAATATGTAGTCAGAATTTTCAGCCTTTGCTTTTCGCGGGTTCTGAAAATCATTAAAAAGCTCAATTCACCATGAAAATTGATTGTTAAATAGGGCTGCCGGTATCAAATTAGAGGAGGATAGCCGCGCCACTGAAGGCGCGCCCCGTGCAGGCCTACGCAAAATCGTGCCGAATGACGCCTTAATTGTGAAACGTGCATGGACGCGTGGAGCAGGAAACTGAACTCGCTAAACTACAGATGCATCCTTTCGGCCTTGACCGATTAGACGTGTGTGCAGGCCTTCAATAACCTGATTTACCTCTAATGCATACATTCGCCAAAGTGCTTTGCAGCGTTCCCTTGCCGAGCATTTCTGACTCCTCTCCTCAACTGCCGGGTCGCCATCACGTTGGCGAAACATTCTTTTCATCGCCTAGTAAACATCGCAAGCATATTCGTTCGAACACCTCAAATCAACTCCAGCATAGTATAGGCGAAGTGGAGTAGCTATTTCACGAATGCATAAACCAATTAACCGCTGGCCGATTTTTGCTGTTCAGAACACCTTAGAGCCCAGCCGGACAAGAACACGTAAAAGTTCGACAAAAAAAAATAGTAAAAGAAACGCCCCTGAGATATGCCTTCGAATTAGCTACGCAGTTTTTATCTACCACACAGAGGTAACATACGCCGAAAAAAAAAATCGAGAAACAGGATACAGTGTGTACCTATAGTTAAGACTTCTCACTGTCGTACAGTCCGACTGTTATGCTGCGAATGTGGAGTTGCGTGAAACACTTCTAATTTGGTATTATATATATGACGATTGATTCCCAAGCTGCAGTATCGCTATCAAGGCCGACGATTCGCCAGCCCTGCCAACGGATGCATGAATCGAAATTTTCATGGAGAACTTAGGCTGCAAGCATTGAGCCGCAACGTTCTCATTGCGTTATTCGCAAACCTTAAACACGTAAGGAGCACTACAGCGTCACAGGATTATTTTAGTCGTCGACTGACCGTGCATTCGATGAATACATTTTCAGTAAATTTCTTAAATGCCGTGACCCGATCATACGTTGCTCATGTGTTATGCCTTAATTGCGTTAAGTTACTTGCTGTATTCTGCCCTCATATTAGCGCTGTTGTGCATTTTTTCCCCTCTCTTACCGTGAACCTAACTAGGAGCTGAGTACCGCACACCTGGAAAAACAAGGGCTTAGCGATCTTAACTGCTGAGCCGAGGCTATCGCTTCTTCCGGGCCTCTACACAGTTTTGCCACTCTCCTGCGGAGCCAGCCGTGGTCGCTTACCAGTGGCCGGCGGGCGGCGGCACGTGCAGCACCACGTGAGGGTGTCTGCGACCTGGCGCAGGATCTCGCCCATTGGGTGCGGCGGGGTTGACCCACGCTGCGCCGCCAAAGCTGCCGCCGCTGCTGCCGTCCCCCCTCAGATCCAGGCGCCTCACCTCTTCCTTTTCCTCGTCGGTGTAGATGTATGCACTCATGCCTTTCGGCACCATACTTTTTTTCTGCACAGCAGTGAGCTGGACTGCTGTTTTGTAGCAAGGGCTACATTGGCCACAGTCTCGCCATTCCGCCGTGCCTGTCCGAAGAGCATGTGCCTGTCCGGAGAAGAAAAAGAAGAAGGAAAAGAAGAAGACCGATACTCGGTAGTTGGTAGAGGCGAACCACAACACTGAGTTGTTAGGACAGAAGGTTCGTTGGAACGTTGTGACGGCAGTGTGCCCCGGTGTTCGACGTAGAGACGATGTCATACACTGGAAGTCTTCTAAACCCGAATGAGGATGGTCAACGACGAGAGACAAGGTGTGCTCATACGTGAAGTGATTCCCCTGTGGCATAAATAAAGCTGAAACCATAGAAACTACTATGCGCAAAAGTCATGTCTTTACTTTCAAGCCGAACCTAAGCGTAGCCATGCAGATTGCTCTCGCGTACCTCAAGGTTTAACCACAAGCTAAACCACATCTAATTTTTTTCCTTTCAATAAAAAACAACCGCCAACCAGGAACTAGCCCCTCACTGCCGAAATCACGATAGCGTTGCGTATCAACTCATTCCGGCTCTTAACCTTTCACACATGCCTGACTGTCTCATTTGTAAGATTCCTGTAGCCATAGACCACGTATTTGTTCATTGTTGGGAGGCAGTTTATTTTTGAGATGTCCTACAAAGGGTATCAAAAAGATTTACCTATTGACCCACATGGCATAAGGTAACTGTCCACAGAAAGTGAGGATGGAACACCTTTTGACCTCATCATGCTGATGGTTCTCTATTGTATATGGCGGTCGAGAATGGCTGGTTATTATTGCTATCCCAAGGCATGTATTTTCGTGCATGTATTTTTAGGAGTGTGTACAGGGTTTTTTGTAGGATATGAAAATACTGTCATGCACACCAAAATGGTTTCCACGGCTGGAACCGTTGACAATGCTTAGAGAATTTTAACGTAGGTAACAAACCTTACGCCATGTTGTCGGTGGGCGGCATTTGAATGCTTTCCTGTATGTTTCTTTTGAATTTGTTGAGAACTGCCAATAAAGGAAAAAAGAAACGTGTGCTTTGTTCGAATGGAGTGCAACAGCTGTCATCATCATCATATGTCCTGCACTCTACGTTGAGACTGTTATACGCTAGTGGTGAGATTATAGCCTTGCGGATTCTGCCGGTAATTGCTGCATCGCAGTGACACTTGCACACAATCACCCACAATAGTTATCAAATGCTGCTGTCAACCATCTGGAGTCAGGATAAGAGTCTTGAAAGAACTTTAAAAGAAGCCGGGAAGCCCGATTCCTATACACGACTTGCTTCCGCTCGGTAAACAGTGTCTGAGCGAACCATGTACGAGTAGTGCTCCCGCCTTACTTGAGGAAATTCGCGAGCAGGACACATATTTCCATGATGTATTCTGGACAGAGCGTATGATAATGATTCGCATACCCTTGACACAAGAGAAAACTAAGCGGAACTAGTTACAAAGCTCGCAATGCTTTCGCATTTCCTCTCGTACAGAGACCTAAGTGGGCCCCTGTAATTTTTAGTCATTTGGTCGCACTGATTCACACCTGTTGGCTGGGCACCATATATGATACTGAAGTTAAGATTATATTGATGTCTTGAGGGACTTTTCTTAATGGAATATTAGACAGCGCTTCATAGGTGAGGCTGTTCACCATCTCGTTGCCCAAGATACCTACGTTTGAGTGTAACACTGGAAACGTATAGAAGAGACTTCGTTGAGCAGATTGTGCACCAAGCGAGGAGAGCTAAAAGACAACCCTACAGAGGGGGGCCCCGGCTCTACTCTTTGTAGGACAGGTCTTGAATCCATCTGGATGACAACAGGTTGAACCAGGCAAGGGGTTCCGTAAGGCCGCTTCCCATTGTAGGCAGGACCCCAACAAGGCGTAGTACCAGGCAGCATTCAAATATGGAAAGTGAAACGCGGTGTGATACTTCCGCTGACCTTGCCTGTATTCTAAGAACAATGACATCTCTCATTAATCTGTAATTTAACCCTGTCTTGCGCCACATTACTGTCACATTGCTGCCACAGACTTCCTTATCCTATCCTTATACTCCCATCTAACTCTGTGCTTTTTCCTGCTATACCCATTTGCGTTCTCTTGGAATTCCTTCTGTTTCCATGACGGAGCAATGATTATTTATCTCTGCATTATATGCCCTGTCCACGCGCTTCAACGTTTATTTAGATAGCTGTGTGAACTAGGGTATACGGAAGAGGGTGCGGATGGGGCAATTGAGATATGAAATTCTTGCGCATTTTTAATCCAAAAAGCGCTGCTCAGCATGGTTTACCTATGTAAAATTTCTTGCCTTGGAGACTACCTTCCATTCCCCTTTGTCCTCCTTTATATCCACACCTGGATACCGCCACAGCTGCGATTCCCCAAATCAGCGCACGGCCCTGCAATCATATACAACAGTCACCTCAAGAAACACCTTGTGTGACACGAAGTAACGTAAGGGTCAGATCTATATCTAAGCATACATTCCCCCCAACAGCGGTTTGAGATTTACACTGGTCTTAACTATATGATCCGCATGAAGGACATGCTGGCTGAGGAAACTCGTTTTCAGTAATTAGCGTTTTTTTTTTCTCTCTCTCTATTGTGGAGGAAGCTGAATGTACCTAGAGTAGTCTTATTTGCTTTCCAACACTTGGCTCTGACCCGTCGTGTCTTCTAGGCATGCGCCCTGAGAGTCAAGGAGATAGCCCATAAGTGACCTGAGCGCAACAGTTTCATCTGAACAAGTAGCCCGAACGTGAGTCGACACCACGCACCGTGGTCGACAATTCGGCGGGTAGTGTGTTAGCTAGGGCTTGCGTTTTGCTTTTGTATTTAAAGGGCCGCTGAAACGGTATGTTCTTTCTCAAATAGTCTAATGGAAGAAATCTATATATGTGGTCATTGCGAGTATTCGAGCCAAATTAAAAAATTTTGCGTGGAGCTGATAATTAGCAAATAATTTTTAAGAAGTGCTCCTGGCCACCGCTCGCAACCGATTAAGGCGACACATTCACCCAGCGCAAACCTACTGTATGAAGCAAACCTCCCATGTGATGTCCTCAAGGTTGCTGGGTGCGCCCACTCATTTGATGTTCCCAAATAACGCGGGCAGAATGGAGCGCGGTGGGACGCCATTGCGGCTTGTTTCTTTCATAATTTTATTCCGCGCCGGCGTGCATTGAGTTGAGGGGGGGGGGGAGGAGCGTAATTTTCGATCGCGGATATTTTCAGTGTTAGTGACGCTAGCTTAAACATTTTTGCGTTAAAGAGAGGTCTGATGGGATATCTATTACTCTTTCGCGTTTTCTACTCTTAGTAAATAATATTTCATGGGCCCTTTAAGGTCTCATTTTGGTTTTAGTAGGGACAGAGATGTGGCCTCTCACCTACCGACACCAAGCCCGGTTGCATAATGCTGGCCTGTTCGCCGGCCTGGAACACAAAGTAAGGCACTGTACTGCCGATTACAGACTCCACATGACACACGCAGAGAATAGGTGCTGTCGCATCAGTGTGTCATTCGCATGCAGACTCTGCCGATGGCAGTGACGGAGCCAAGAGGAGGAGACGCTAACATAGAGGACAATGTGCCGATAGCGGAAGCCCCCTGCACTTTGCCACTTTATTTTTTTGCATGATGTTGTGTCTGTGGTGGACGTAGCCGGTATAACAAGCAAAACTGTTTATTTATACATCAGGTAATGGCGCCCGTTTTCGCTCTGCTTGGCGCGGTCCCCCATGCCGGGGTCTCCCGGCGGTTCACCTGGTTAGCTTGCCGCTTGGGGCGCTGTCGTCAGTGGCGCCCACAACACCCCCCTTTCTTGAAAGGTTTGATCTCACAGACCAGGCGTTCTGGTCGCTTACAAACACGTCCACTTCTTGTGGTGCTCGTGTCTTGCTACGGTTGCAGGTGTCTTGCTGTACGTCTTGCTTGTCCTCTGTCGGTTTGTACAACGTAGGACCTTGGTTCTGATGTTGGCTGTGTTACCACGCATATGTGATGAAGCTCCGGCGAGAATGCGCACTGCTGTGCCTGGTGGTAAGCGCTCTCGGCTCCGTACCTTGTGCCGGGTGTCGTATGATCGTTTTGCACGAGCTCTGAAGGCTTCATTATTTTGTCTGAATTCGCTGTCGTCCCACTTCGGGGCTAGCAGCTTCGAAGTGGTTGGTACTGCGGTGTTCAGACGACGACCCATTAAGAATTCTCCTGGTGAAAACCCTTCCACGCTGGGTGTGGCCCTGTAGGCAAGCAGCGCTTCGTGTATGTTGGAAGACTTTTTCAAAAGCTGCTTTGCTGTCTGCACAGCCCTCTCAGCCATACCGTTGCTCTGCGGGTAGTAAGGGCTTGAGGTTGTGCGTGAGGCTCCCCAACGATGCACTAGTTCTTTGAACTCTGTGGAAGTAAACTGCGGCCTGTTGTCTGTGCGTATTGTCCGTGGAACACCGTACAGTGCAAACATTGGCTCCAAGACTAGGGCTATGTTTTTTGTAGCTGTCCTCGACAGCTGTTCTAGCTCGAAAAATCGGGAGTAGTATTATACTACTACAATATACTCTTTCCCCTCCAGCATGAAGAGATCCATGTCGACTGTGTCCCAAGGGTGTGCTGGAAATGGGGTTAGAAGCAGGGGTTCTGTTTCTGGCTTTCTGTGCTCTCTGCAAGTTGAACACTTTTCCACGTAGTCTTTAATGTGCTTGCCTATGCCTGGCCACCATATGCATTCTCTTGCCCTCGCTTGGCACCTCATTGTGCCCAAGTGGCCTGCATGGAGTTTTTCCAGAACCTCTACTCTGATGTCTGGCGGGATGATTATTCTGTCGCCTTTGAATAGCAGACAATCAACGAGCGAATTCTCACTAGCCACCTCGACGTACCTTTTCAGGTCAGGTGACAGCCCGTGCACAGTTGGCCATGATGTAGTGCAGAAGGTAGCCACCCTGGAAAGTGTTTCGTCTGACTGGATGCTTGCCCTGATTCTGTCCAGCATTTGGTTTGAAGCAGGGAGCTGTTCAAGTGCTTATTATTCAAACTCGCGCACTGCACTCTCGAGAGTTCTTTCTTTGTCTGCTGGTTTCTCAGATGGCTTCCGGGACAGAAGGTCAGCTGTGTACAGCTTTTTGCCGGGAGTGTGGGACATGGTGTAGTCGTACTCCAAGAGGCGCATCCTGAAACGTTGAAGGCGAGGACTCAGCTCGTCAAGTCGTTTAGTCGTCAGCAGCGGTATTAACAACGGCTTGTGGTTCGTTTCCACATGAAAGGTTGATCCCAGCAGGTATTTGCGGAAATGTTCACAAGCCCATGTGATTGCCAGTGCCTCCTTTTCGATTTGGGCATATCTTTGTTTTGTATCCGTAAGGGAGCGTGGTGCATATGCCACAGGTAGGAGTTTTTCGAGCGACTGCTGTAGAAGTACAGCCCCAAGACCGTATGAGGAAGCATCCACAGACGCTGTGTGAGGCGACTGAGCATCGTAGTGAGTGAGAATCGGCGTCCTGCTTAAAGCTTGCTTGAGTTTGTCAGAACTCTGCTGCTGAGCTGGGCCCCAGTGCCAGTCGGCATCTTGGTGGAGCAAGTCTCTGAGAGGCTTCGTAAAGTCTGCTAGCTCTGGAAGAAATTTCGCTAGGGGGTTTGCAGAGCCCAACAAAGACCTGACTTCTGACACATCACATGGTGGGTCGAGCTGGACTATGGCCCTGACCTTTTCCGGGTCGGCGCTGACTCCTGTTGAGTTTACGACATGTCCTAAGAATGTTACTTCTGTTTGTCGAAAGGAGCACTTGTCGATGTTGAGGGTAACACCGGCGTCTTCCAGCTTCCTCAGCACCAGCAGTAGGTTGGTGTCGTGTTCTTCAGTTGTCGTCCCTGAGACAATGATGTTATCTTGTAGACAACTCACACCATCTAGTCCTTCGAGCACACGGAGCATTTCTCGTTGGTAGAACTCTGGCGCTGTGGAGATTCCGAAGGGAAGCCTCAAGAACTGGAACCTGCCAACTGGTGTGATGAAGGTTGTGTATTCGCGAGAGTCCTTGGACAGTGGCACCTGCCAGTACCCTGCTCGTGTATCTAGGCGGCTGAAAGCTGTTGCACCTGCTAATTTTGCAAGACACTCGTCCACTGTAGGCATGAGCACACGTTCGCGTATTATTTGTTGGTTGAGTTGACCATAGTCCACGCAGATGCGCAGCTCATTGTTCTTTTTCGTGCGAGAACCATTGGAAAACACCACTCGGTTGCTCGCTCGATCTTCTGGATGACTCCCAAGTCTTCCATCCTTTCTAGTTCTTTCTTCACAAGTGGAAGCAGTGGAAGAGGCACGCGCCTAGGATAACTGACTGCGTATGGCTCAGCATCCTTTTTGACTTTGATGCGGTACTCAGTCTTCATGACTCCAAGCCCAGACGTTAGCTATGTGTATGACGCCAAGAAGTTGGGGACATCAGTTGATTGTGCGAGGGTTTCGTCTAGCTCAAGAAGGCGCTGTAGAATCCCAAGTGATTCTATAGCTGGTCGACTGAGCAGCGGTTCTTTTAATCCTTTGATGATGAAGACTGCTTCTTCGACTTCAGTGTTCGCCAGGAGACTGTTGCATCGATGTAGCCAACAGTGGCTATCGCTGTCTGGCCTGGGCCTATCAACAGCTGTTGCGTTGACTTGATGGGTCCCATGACGGTTCTGTAGTACTGGTCGTGTGCGATTGCAGTCACATCCGCGCCGGTGTCGACCTTGCAGGTAAAAGGCAAGTTGTTCACGGTAGCAGTAATACTCCACGGCATGTTCACTCCCACTTTGATTTCGCCTAGATAAAACTCTCCGAGATCTTTTGGTCGCTGTCGGATACTCGAGGTCTCGTCCTTCGGCTTGGACATGCAGACGCGGGCGTAGTGGCCTTTTTTCCCACACTGGTTGCACGTCTTGTCTATTGCGAGACACTGTGTCTTCGTGTGGTCACGCACACCACCACACCACTTGCAGTGTTCGTCTCCCGTCTTGTACGTTGACGGCGCGACTTAAAAGGCACCTTCGCTTCGTTCCGGCGAGTTTTGACGTTTGTCTGGCCGCGAACTTCTCCCATGTCGAGAGCTGGCTGTTCGATGGAGCGAATTTCCTTGTGTTGAAGTTCCTCGCTCTCTGAATTGCGGGCAGCTGTAATTGCTTTTTCGAGAGTGAGTTCTGCGTCAAGCTGCAGGCTCTCGCTGAGTTTTACGTCTCGCAAGCCGACCACGAGCCTGTCCCGAGTCAGTTCGTCTTTGAGAGTTCCGTAATCGCATCTTTCGGCCATCTTGAACAGTTCAGTCGCAAATGCGTCGACGTTTTCATGCTGCTCTTGTTTCCAAGAGTTAAATCGCGCTCTCTCATAGATGACATTCTTTCGAGGTAGGAAATGCTTTTCAAAAGCACTCACCACGGCGGAGTATGATGCCATCTGTTCGTCTGTCAGCTTCAAAGCAGCGAGCACGTCCTCCGCTTCTTCGCCCATGGCGTAGAGTAATGTGTTGATTTGCGTCGTCTCGTCCTGTCCTGTCAGACCGGAGATGAGTCGGTATCGTTCCCACCTACGGTGCCATTGTGTCCAATCTTCGGGTTTGCGGAAATCTAGCTTTGTCGGCATTTCCACGGCGAGCGGGCTGGACGTCATTCTCGGAGTGCCGCTCGCGCGTTCTTCGTTCGCGCCGCGAGTGTCTGGCATGACGCGGTGGCCGCTTAAGTTGGGCTCGCTGTCCTTCTGGGTGTCACGCTGCGTTGGTTATCCCACCGCTGCCACCATGTGGTGGACGTAGCCGGTATAACAAGCAAAGCTGTTTATTTATACATCAGGTAATGGCGCCCGTTTTCGCTCTGCTTGGCGCGGTCCCCCATGCCGGGGTCTCCCGGCGGTCCGCCTGGTTAGCTTGCCGCTTGGGGCGCTGTCGTCAGTGGCGCCCACAACAGTGTCCGAGCTAATTCATGGCTTAGAAGGCGTCGGTGCGTCTGCGTTCGCACCGTGAGCGTCTCAGCGAGCTTCGGCCGCAGATGTACACCCGGTCTGCTCGCACGCCTAAACAATCGCTGCCCTCACCTGTGGCCATTCCGAAGCACCGCTTTGCATCGCCTTGTGAAGAAACGGCCTGGCAGAAAGTGCCTGCCCTCAGCGGCGGTGCAAGAAACCGTCGTCGGCGCCGTGCGGGTACGGTACAAAAGAAGCGGAGGGAGAAACCGTCGTCGCCTTCGCTCGAGGCTTGGCCTGCTGGCTGGAGTATTTGCCGCTGAGGGGCACGAGGGGGAGACCCACAAAGCGCTGGACTATGGCTGGACCAGACGAACGAATACACAGACAACATGACGCTCAGCCGCGAGGAGAGAACAACAAAGGGAGGGGAGGGAGGGGGTCGCCTGTTAGCTGGCGATGTGTGTGTGAAAGTGTAGTGGCGCACGTGCAAGATTGTGAGGGGCAGGGCTCGGTGTTGCAATACGCGAGCTGTCAACTCGCGCTTTGCGATTGGCCTGTGCCGAAGATGAACTGATTCGCTGCTTAAGGACCTAGGGAGGCCCAAGAGAGGAAAACCTGATGTCTTACATCGGGAGAGAGCTTCCTTCTGAATTCTCCAAAGTGTAAAGATGTAAATAAACTCCTTGTACTCTGTTCTAGAAAGCCCCTCGTATCCGCAGTTCCTCGACGCCTCGAAGGTCGACGCTGCCTTCGACTCCGGCCCTGTGCGTCCGGCGTCGCGACAATGAACAAAAGCATCATGCTTCTTCCCGTCTTCTGCGTATCCACGCCACCCGCCATGTTCTGGCACCATCTGTGTCGGGAGCTCAGGCCCAGACTTCTTGGTAGCGTGACCAGGATGACCAGACATCAGACGGGGGCAGCAGGGAGAGTGGCGAGGAAAAAAGACGATGTACACTTTTTACATGGTGAAGTATGTACAGGTCAAGAAGAGTGAACAGAGCTCACATTCATAAGCTCATTGATCGTGGATTCAACTCCACTTCTTAAATATGGTTTGTTGTCCCCCAGCTAGGGAAATATGGAGTTCATTTCAGGCAGTCCAATCAGAAAGACACTTGCGAGCAT
This sequence comes from Amblyomma maculatum, assembly GCA_023969395.1. Lineage (NCBI taxonomy): Eukaryota > Metazoa > Arthropoda > Arachnida > Ixodida > Ixodidae > Amblyomma > Amblyomma maculatum. Next base: position 35,932 of record JAJIZL010035327.1, read on the forward strand.
TCCAGGTGCCGCCCACTGCCGACGACGGACGATGGTACTTGAGCCTCCTCGCACACTTTCTTGTGGCAAGGGTGAACTTCTTTGGCAGCGATGGTGATCTTGAGCTGGCACATGCAGTCCAGGATTCCTAGAAGTCCGCCCCTGGCAAGGGCCCCTTCCACACTGGTCTTAGTTCTTGGAATGTCACGAGCACTCCTGTTCTGCGAAAAGCTGTACACTTTTGCGTTCGCCAACAATAGGGACAATTTCTTTGTGGTCACCCCGATGAACGCCAGGCGGGCAATTATACTTGAATGGGTGGTTCCCGGAATAATTGGCGACCCGGTGAGGTGACTGACCACCGCGGCACGTGGCGACGATATGTCCGCAGCACGTGGTGGCGATGTTGCCGCCGAAACGGTGCTTTCGGGGCTGCTGCTCGCTCGCCTGGCTTGGTTCCTGTCGTCACCCACTGTAGCCCCGGCTTGAACCCCCGATCATACCAGCACCGGTCGCGGGAGTTACAAAATCGGTAGAATCGCGGACGCCCGACGGAGGCTGCGCCGCTGCCAGAGCGCTCGTTCTGTACCCGTCTCCTTTTCCAAACGTCTTTCCGGCGTGCAACTTTGTACGGTGTTATCAGTGTTTGAATGCATGCAGTCGTCATTTCTGTCGCCTTTTTTCGGAAGAGTAAACATAGGGGAAAGCATAGGTTCCGAATGCAGTGACTTAAGGTGGCGGTCCCACTCCAGCGGTGAAGAGACGACATTTTTGGCGATATTCATACGCCTACTGCGCCTCACTAGTTTAGTTTATAAATGTGCTTTAATATATTTGTAAAGTTTATTTCCTCTCCTTTCTAATGGTGCATTTGGTTTATAAATAGCTGCAACGATGTTTAAGCTGTAAAGGAAAACACAAAGGTAAGAAACGGCTTTTCAGCTCTACTTGTCTCGGGAAAAGCAAAATTGTGCAAAATCTTTTGCACCTAGGAAAACACCGTTCGAGATATTTTGAGATTAGATGTTAATGGACAAAGTTAAGCATTTTTATTACTGTGTATTGCATAGTTTATTAGCCACGCGCCTGTGAAAAGTGTATAAAACAGGTAATTATACATACAATAACTTTCAAGATACGCATTCTTCTGCGGAGATTTTTTTGCGCAGTTGGAGGTCGTACATAGTTCGCTTTTTCCTGAAAAAATCATCTGTATGCTTCATTTAGTGTAAAAGTTATTTGTGATCAAACTTTGCTTTTTTTTGTAAAATTGCTAAAAGTAAATGCTAAACTGTTCAAGTAATAAGCTTTTATCTGTGCTGAAATTTCGTGTGGAAAAACTTTACACCTCGCTCTCAGAGGATAAGCATCGGTTTTGTTCTACGACTCTCGAGGAATGTGCACGGTCAGGGTGATTTCAGCTAATTTTTTTGTGGTTCACTTGAAGCGCGCGAGCTCTTCATGAAATATTTTAAGCATGATTGAAATGCTCCATGGCTTGTTTGTTTCTGGCGAATATAACTTAAAGGTTCGGGCTTTCGTTCCTTTATTCAACCGGTAACAATTATCAACTACAAAGTGTACAAAAAGCAAATAATAGTGGAATAACAGAGCCACGTGTGATAAACGTAGTAGGTAGCGCCATCTATGAAATTTCATGTGCACTAAAATGTCGCAGTTCAGAAAAATTACGAGGATAGCGCCACAAACACCCTGAATCGAGGAGTATTTACGAGAGGGTATTGTGCTTCTACAACGTTATCCTCTGCCCTTTCCTTTCCATCGGGCGAGAGAGGTAAACACTGACGAGTCGGGTCGAGTGGTAGGGTCGAACTGAGGTGCAGGTGCTTCGCGCATGCGCAGTAGCGCTACTTGAAAATGGTCCCTTGACAAATGTACACTTGCTTGCTTTGAGATTTATTTATCGCCTCGAATTAAGTGTGTCATACTGTTTGTGTGCCGAAACGTTGCCAGCTAAGGCTCTCGCGCTACTTACTTACTCTACTTACTCAGCAAGATATAATCGTGGCGGAGACATTGAATTTTTTTTTTCTGGTTTTGTTTTGTAGTCTTGTAGCGCCCCTCGCGCCGCGCTTTTATCACAAACAACGGCACGGCGCTGGACAAAGAAGAATTTGGCCCTAAGCGTCTCAGTGCAAGCAGCGAAAAAAAAAAAACAGTTCGAACCTGAACGCTGTCGGAGCTGGTTATTCCTCGTCTTAGCTCCGCCACAAACCTATCTTCAGATGTTCGCGGTGTTAGCATATATTGTGAGGATGTGGAATTTAGACTTTTTTTTTCAGTGGCAAGGAGAAAAAATATCTTCCCCTTTCTACGATAAAATGAATAGTAGGGCACGGAACTATAACACTGCATTAATTAATACAATATAATTTCAAAGAGCGTCTCCCTAGGAGAAATTGCACGAATACTTGTACCCTTTACCACTTTACTGGTACAGATAAAATGTTTCAACAGTCTGCCAAGTACAACTTGAAAACCTGAACATGCACAAACATGCCTCTTCAACCTTCCCACTGAAGTTCCTATATAGCGCAAGCAGTGCAGGCTCCAAAGAAAAGGAGAAAAAATGATATAGTGGGCAGCCGAAGATAATCACCAGCGTTTCAGTCATGTTTTTTTTTTTCCCCCGAATGTTGCGTTCCGGTGATGATAATAAAGGTGCCGCAATAGCTGCCGGGGATGTTTTCGGTGAATGGGCAAGTAGGAAACAGCCATGTGAAGCTTCTCCAACACAAAAATGTGATGTTGAATCGGGTTTTGCCACTGCATTTCCGTCATTCGCCTCACTAAA
>JAJIZL010035327.1:55297-65422 GCA_023969395.1 Amblyomma maculatum
ACAGGAAGCGCCGGCTGCGGCAACCGCCGTACAGGTGATGGACGCTTTTGATGTCGTCAGGAATTTCGTTGCTGTCCGAGACGACGATGTTGCAATGGGTTTGCTGACCGAGTGCGAAAATCGCGTGACGACGTTGCTCGCCGTGAAGCGTAAGCAAACCAAGCTTACAGATTTTTGGCATTAAACGCCTTTGCTGCTGCTTGGGCAATTCTTTCTGCGTTTCACGTCAAATTTTTGCGATAACGAAGTTCCGCGAGAACGAATTTTTTTTCGTGCACCGTGAATTTCGTTATAGCGGGATTCAACGTACCAATACAACATGGCAGGACAACAACAACTAGAGATATGGCAGTGGAACTGTAGGGGCTACAGGTGTAGGCAAGGGCTCCTGCAAGAATTCATTAACACTAGAGGAAATCCACCAGACCTAATACTTCTACAAGAGACAAATTGTACCCCAACCCTAAGAGGATACTCATATCAGGAGAACAGGAGAACAGCAACTCTCATTAGCAACAAAATCACAACCATAGCTCACAAGGAGTTTGAAGACACACAGGTAGAACACATAGTAACCGAAGTGATTCCCAAGAGGAAAAGAAAAGCTAAAAGTACTTTCATAGTAAATCTGTACAGCCCGCCCAAAAACAAGAGAGATTTCATTAGGCTTTTTGCGGAAGCAAAGAAGCTTGCAGAGCAGAACACCCTAACAATAGCAGGGGATTTCAATGCGAAAAGCCCACAATGGGGCAGCAAGATAAAAGATAAAAAGGGGCGCGGCATCTGCACAGCAGCGGAGAACATAGGCTGCAAGCTACTCACAGATGAAAGCCAGCCCACAAGACAGAGTAATAGTGTAAGCGCGGATACATGTCCCGAACTGGCCTTTGTCAGGGGCATTAGGCAAGTCGAGTGGGAGAACCTGCAAGAAAATCTCGGCAGCGACCACTATATCATCAGGGTCACCATAGAGGCAGAACGCATCAAAAGGAAGATCGGCAAGGCAAACCTAACTGACTGGGATGCCTTCCGCACCCACTGCAAACAACTAAACGACGACATAACTTCAGTAGAAGACTGGAGCCAACAGCTTAGACAAATCAAGGACCTCTACACTAAGGAAGTGACTCGAACAGAGCAAGCACCAGAAGTGGACAAGCGACTCCTCAGGCTCTGGGAGGCAAGACGAGGCCTGACCAAGCGATGGAAGCGCCAAAAGCTAAACAGAAAGCTAAAGAAGAAGACTGCCGAAATCATCAGGCAAGCAGAGGAGTATGCAACGCAGCTGGCAAGACAGGGATGGCAGCAGTTTAGTACCTCGCTGAATAGCACCCTTGGCACGGCTAGAACGTGGCAGATACTCAGAAAACTCATGGATCCGAGCAAAAGCAAGGCGGAAAGCAGCAAATCCATCCAAAGGCTAATTCATCAGTACGAAGGTACAGAAGAACAGCTACTTCGGGCAGTACGAGAGAAATGCTACGGAAAAGACCAGGCAGAGGGCTACCAAGGCCACTACCAGGGCGAAGAAAACCCAACCACGAACAGACCCATCACAAGAGAAGAGGTCGTCGAGGCCATAAGGGCAACAACGCAAAATACGGCAGCAGGGGCGGACAAGATCCAAAATTCGTTAATCCGAAACCTAAGCGACGAAGCAATCAACCACCTCACCCTATACCTAAACAAACAATGGGAAGAAGGGACGGTCCCAGCGGAGTGGAAACACTCCGTAGTCGTTATGATCACTAAGCCCGGCAAGAAAACCTCAGACCGATCTCGCTAACATCATGCCTAGGCAAACTGTACGAGAGGATAGTTACCCGACGAATTCAAACGCATCTAGAAGATGGAGAGTGGTACCCCAACACCATGTTCGGATTCAGGGCAAACTTATCAACTCAAGACATATTGCTACAACTAAAAGACGAGGTACTCGAAACAATGCCAAGGAACGGGGAGAACGTGGTCATGGCCATCGACATTAAAGGGGCTTTTGACAACGTATTCCACGCCGCCATCATAGAGGTACTCAACACCACCAACTGCGGAAAGAAGATCCACGACTACGTTAGAAGCTTCCTCACGGACAGAACAGCGACAGTAGGCCTAGGAGACCTGCATGCGGAGTGACACCTTTCAGACGCCATGCAAGGGCACTCCGCAGGGCTTAGTAATCTCGCCATTGCTCTTCAACATAGCGATGATCAATCTCGCCAAGAAACTCAGCCAAGTACAGGGGATTCGTCATGCAATGTACGCGGACGACATCACCATTTGAACCACTGAAGGCTTAATAGGGGAGAAGCAGGAGGCGCTACAAGAGGCTGCCACCTGCATTGAAAGATACACGCAACAAAGAGGACTCAGATGCTCCACCGAAAAATCTGAGCTCCTCAGAGTGGGTAGGCACCCTACGGACGCACCACTCGAAGTGAAACTAGAGGGCCAGAACATCCCGGAACAAAAGATGATCAGAATCCTCGGCATGTGGCTACAAGGAAGCCGGAAAAGCAATCACACACTCAGCCTGCTAAGCAAAGCGGCAGGGCAAGTAGGCCGGATGATCAGCAGAGTAGCGCACAAGAGGTATGGCATGAAGGAGGAGGACACACTCAGGCTAGTCAACAGCCTAGTGGTCAGCCGGTTAACATATTCATTGCCGTACCATGTGACTACCAAAGCAGAAAGGGAGCATGCGGAGGTAATACTCCGGAAGGCATACAAAACAGCACTTCATCTCCCAAGAAATGCATCCAACGACAAACTCATGCAACTCGGAAATAGCAACACTTTCGAAGAACTAGGAGAATGCCAGCTCAAGGCGCAAATACGAAGACTTAGCAACACAACGACTGGAAGGGCGCTCCTGACAAGGCTAGGTCGGGAAATAGAAAAGCCACAAAACAGCAGGGTCGCAATACCAGACCCGCTTAGAAAGACAATATGCATACTACCCATCCCCCGAAACATGGATCCAAACCTCCATGCTCACAGGAGACAGGCTAGGGCAGAACATTATGAGAGGACCATGGGACATCTACACTGATGCCTCCCTATACCCCCAAACACACAAAAATAGCACAGTAGCAGTAGTCGTAAACCACCACGGAGAACACATCGCAAGCCTCACAGCCGAAGTATCTAACATAACGGAGGCAGATGAGATTGCTGTCGCTCTTGCAGCGAAAGAAGGATACAGGACAGGGAAATCCCTTAACATCCTAACGGATTCACAAGATTCGCGTGCCGGAACTATATTAGAGGCAGAATTAACAGTACGGCACTCAAGATCCTCAATGGAGGTCCGCTCCCTGAGGAACGACAAATACACGTAATATGGATACCGAGTCACGCAGGGATCGGGGGCAACGAAGGGACAGACAACCTAGCTCGAGAAATGACTAGCCGAGCAGGAACGTCACTAACCCTGGGGGAACCCCAGATTAACTGCGGGGACAGCTATTCGGAATTGCTAAACCTATATAAGGGGCTAAGATTCCAGTACCCCCCACCACATAAACATTTATCTAAGGAGGAAGCCACAGGATGGAGAAGACTGCAAACAGGCTCCTTCCCAAATTTATACATATTAAATAAGATGTTCCCAACACAGTATAGCGCCAACTGTCCGTGGTGCGGAGCAAAACCAACACTATATCATGTCACATGGGAGTGCGGAAGGAATCAAGCATTTCACAAACACAAAACACCAAGTGCGGAGCAATGGGAGAGCCGGCTCACCAGCTGCGAGCTAGAGGCCCAAAGGGCACTCATAGCACACGCAAGAGAGGTGGCCCGACTCAGTGGAGCCCTGGACTAAGGGCCCACCCACGGCCAAGGAGGACACAGACTTCAAGACGAAGACTCCGTCCTTACCGCTACTACTTCTTAAAGAACCAATAAAGTTTTCATTCATTCATTCCGGTAAGTTGTGTTTACATGTATTTCTACGGGTCGCCCTCCCAACTCGCACCCCCTCATGTTTCGCGGTATTTTAAAAATACTTCGCCTCGGTAACGAGATTTCATAATTTGACGAACTGTTCTAAGATGTTCATACCGAATAATGACATCACAGGTGCCCCGTGAAATGAGAAAACTGCTTTGGAATATTTAGATTCCATGTATTCCTATGGACGCTAACCCTATTTTTCACCCCCAGTCGGATGGATGGATGGATGGAATATTGGAGCGTCCCCTTTGAAACCGGGTGGTAGCAGAAGCTATCATGCTCATTTTTCTCCCTGTATCTTAATTATTGATTTAGATTGGTTAACTAAACCATCATTCTATTTATTACATTTTTGTTTCTACAATACTAACATCATGTCACTTCTCTGCTTTTAAGCCACCAATCTTCCAGTCGTTTTTTGCTAGTTTCCACCGCCGGTTTATTCACCCGGCCACTGGTATCTCTAAACCCCAGAGCTTCAGGAACAGTGATTGCGCCTGCATCAACTTCCGGATGGATACCGTTACACTCGAGTATAATATGGTCAATTGTTTCACTGGAGTTACCACATACAGCACATGCGTCATCTTCATTGTTAAATTTCTTTTTGTAGCTGCGTGTTCTAAGGCACCCTGATCTAGCTTCAAAAATTAGGGCAATGCCTCTTGAGTTATCAAAGAAATCTTCCTTCCTGATCTGCATTTTCCACTTTCGGTATAATTCAACACTGTTTCTTTTCCATCGAATTTATCCAATTTTTACCTTCTGTGTTTTTCACCTGTTGCTTAATGCTCTTTATTTCTCCGTCCTTGTGACTAGCATACTTACTAGTTAATTTCCTAGTTCTTTTCCTCCACTGTGAGTCAACGCTTTTTAAGTACAGGTATTTAAATACTTTAGCTGCCCATCTGTTAGTGTCCAATTTCCTCAGGCGTTCCTCATATAATATTTTACTCTGGGCTTTCCGTACTTCGAAAGATGCCCAGCCCATATCTCCCTGTACCGCCTCATTTGTAGTTTTGCCGTGGGCACCTAGTGCTAATCGTCCAACGGATCTCTGATTTATTTCTAATGTCGACTGTACCTTTGATTTTAGGCACAAAACCGCATTTCCGAAAGTAAGTCCGGGCACCATAATTCCTTTCCAAATACCCCTCAAAACCTCATACCTATTGTATCCCCACAATGCCTTATACTTCATTATCCCAGAATTCCTTCGCCCTTTGGCCTTAAGTGATTGCTCATGCTTTCCAATGTATGCCAATCCTTCGTTTACCCATACTCCCAGATATTTATATTCTGCTACTCTAGGTATTTCATGGCCTTGTATTTTAAGACCATGATCAGTTGAGCCGTTGCAAATCATCCGACCCGACTTAACTGCGCTGAAACTGAAGCCTAGAGCGTCCCCTTCGTCTTCGCAATACTTAACTAGAGTTTGCAATTCTTCCAGACTCTCAGCTAGCAGCACAATATCGTCTGCATACATCAAACCGGAGAGGCGCTGCTCTACCGCCTTTCCACCTAATCTACATGACAGGTTAAAACCTAGGTTACTTTCTTGTATCCTCCATTCCAGGTTTATCATATAAAGCATGAACAGCAGCGGCGATAGAGGACAGCCTTGTCTTAATCCTTTGCATACTTTGACATCCTCCGTACTTCTTATCCCTTCCCACGTAATTTCTACTTTGTTATCCCGGTATATTTCCTGTAGGAATTCTATTATCTCATACCCGATGCCTCCTTCTTTTAATATGTTCCACAGGAGTTCCCTGCTTACGTTGTCGTACGCCCCGTTTATGTCCAGGAAGGCCAAATACAAATATCTATTTTCCACTCTAGCTATTTCGATGCATTGGGTAAGCACGAACAGGCTGCGGCGCCGCGAGCACCCCTTTTGTTTGTAAACACCTTGCGGCTCAGCGGCGAAACCTACTCAGTGTGGATGCGTTTTCCCGTCGCGTGCCAGCCCGCTGGGATTTACGCGCGCGCATGCGGCGTGTACAGGAGTGTTTTTGTTTGTTTCTTTTAGCTTTTGCTTACCTATATGCCTCTTGCAAAATAAATATGAACAGTCTATAACCCTACGCTTCATTTAAAAAATATATACTTGTCCCTATCGAGCATGTCATGCTTGGATAAGGACATTATCAACCGCGGTCTTCGGCGCTTGAGATCCTTTGACATGCAATGCCTCAAACGAAGTGGTACTGTCGTTACCGCCGTGTCAAAGCAAAACAGGTCGTTGCCGTCAATAAAAGTTAATGCAAACGCTCAGAAATCGCATATTCCCGTTTCTGTTTGGAATACCGCAGCTACTAAAACATATGCCACCGCAGACTGCTTCATATATCAGAATGCAGTTTGAACAGACCACTCTATGCCTACTATGCCGTCTCTATGCACGATAGAGTTGTGCGAGTGCTTTTTTTTTTTTTTTTTTTTTTGCTTTAAACCTCTGTCGCGGTGTCTCAATGGTAAGGGCGCTCGACTGCTGATTTCGAGAAGGGATTCAATCACAACCGTTTCGAAAGGCGTTCCCCTGCTGTGGGATTTGACAGCACAATAAACAATCCCACGTGGTAAATGGGGTGTTAATAATGAAAAAAAAAAAACGACACCAAAACCAGCCTCTGCAATCATCCGTCATAGCCGATGCCGCTTTCATGCGTTAAACCCGGGCCAATATGCATTTCTTTTCTTTTTTTTTTTTGTTGTTTAAGGCTTCTGTACATGCGTAAAAGTTTTAGTGAGCACATTTTGCTTTAGAGAAATGCTCGAATGTTTGAGAAACATATTCCCTGCACCTAATTGTTACCCTAAATATTACATAATACACATAGATGAATGTACTTTACTGGTAGTCTATTATAATTATTATAATCCCATTTCGTCCAAATGCTGTCTTCCGGCAAAACTCGTCATTTCTGACAAGGGGAGTAAAACAGCTTCATGTGGGCTTAAATATCAGTGTTTAGTTCGGGAATAAATACATTTTTATAGTCGCATGATAAGATATGACCTCCATTTCTTTCGGAATAGTTTTATATCCGGCATCTGTTTTGGAAGCAACCCTAATATTTTACTTCGCATCAGATTTAGTCCCTGCTAAATAATTAGTGATAAAGAAATTTTCAGCCCGTAAAAGTGCTTCCCAGAACATGACAGTGCCCATGCGCAGTTTATAACGATGTCTTCGTAACGAGTAATTCGTAGCTTGCACTTTAACGTTACTGAAAATCAATCGCTGATTATTGTAAATTCTGTCAAGTATGTAATAGTTCTCTCACACGGTGAAATTTATTCGCATTGCAAAACAAAATAATTATATTACTAATTTACTGTTATATATTAACATCACACACATCAGAAATCCCTTATAGACCAACACCGATCTGTAACGTAAGCACGATGCGGTGGCGCTTCTATTACCAGCGTGGTCCGACTGGGGGTGAAAAATAGGCTTATCGCCTATAGGAGTACATGGAAGCGAAATATTCCAAAGCAGTTTTCTAATTTCACGGGTCATCTGTGATGTCGTTCTTCGGTACAGAGCAACCATGAACGCCCTGGAATAGATCGTGGAAGTGTGAAATCTCATTACCGAGGCGAAGTATTTTCAAAACACCGCGAAACGTATCGGGATGCGAGTTGAGAGGGCGACCCATAGAAATACATGTAAACACAACTTACCGCAACATTTTGCTCGGTTCAGCAGCGTTGAATCCTCCTCATTTTTTGGTGGACGTCTTGTACGACGCTCCGACGTCATGTTGCATGACACACTACATTCTCTTGCAAGTAATGCAAGTCTGACGACTTGCGGGACCGCTCACAGCACGATAAACTGACCGCGCTCAGTTGCAGACGACCATGCACCACCGGTGTCGCTTGCAGATGCTCCCGAGCTGGAGGCGGCCGCGGTGGGTATCGCCAGCTACGCTATCGTCTGCTGCAATGCGCGAATCTCGTTCGGTTCGTATTGTCATATGGCATTTGACAACTGCTTTTTAAATGTAATTCTGTCTAGGACGTATCACTGGAGCGACAGTATTATCAAGCTTATTTACCTTATGCGACAGCATATCAGACTGTAAGCAAAACTGCGCGATTCGCTACAACCAGCTTGCCTGTTGGCGGTGTCTGGATTCATAACACAGGTTATTCGGGGAGTTTTAAAAGCAGACTGCCTCCGTAATGACGCACCATACTTTGCAGACTGCCTCCGTAACGACGCACGTACATACTTTATCACACACTTTTTCAAACCGGCCATCACTTGTGATGCTCTGCGAAATGAGAAAAATGTTCCGGTAAGTTGTGTTTACATGTATTTCTACGGGTCGCCCTCCCAACTCGCACCCCAACATGTTTCGCGGTATTTTAAAAATACTTCGCCTCGGGAATGAGATTTCACATTTTGACGATCTGTTCTAGGATGTTCATTATAGTTGCTTCGTGCCGAATAACGACATCGCAGGTGCCCCGTGAAATGAGAAAACTGATTTGGAATATTTCAATTCCATCTATTGCTATGGACGCTATTTTTCACCCCCAGTCGGCTGCGGCGCCGCGAGCGCCCCCTTTGTTTGTAAACACGGTGTTGGTGTATACTTTCCTCGGTTTCAGGAAATCATTTACAGTTAGTGGCGCATGCATTATACGCTATCACATTCTATGACAGTGGCCGCAAAAAGCATGTCTCGACAAATTCAATCACACTACTACGTTACCATTTATAAACATCACACAGATCAGAAATTCCTTATACTTCCCTTGGTTTGAGGAAATCAATTAGTCATTTCACAATACAACACTAGATTATCTGCCGCAAGAATTGCATCCGCCTTGTTGTGAGCTCAGCAAACCTCAATCCACTCACCGCTCTACACGTGACCACTTTCCTGTGCGGCAAGGTTTCCTGTACAGTGTCGGCGTAATCTCGGTCATTTTTGGGGAATACTTGTGCGTGGTCTTCTGGGCCAGAGTGCCACTCAGTCTAAAGCAACTCGCCATGCAGTGCGCTGCCAATGCTACATTTAACCTGCTTAATCCTCGAGTCAAGTACGATATAATGAACCAGGCTTTCTCGATTCAATCTAAATTACTGCAGGTCAGAGCACGAACCTTGTATCTGCGTGGGCTTGACACTATATTCGCCGGTCTCACTCGCATGAGACACGCGCAAACTGTTTAAAAGTCGATAAGAAAAACAAAGCTGTCATTAGGCAGGCCCAAGCATTAGGCGCGTGAGCGCGGTACAGCAAAATAAATCTAGAAGACTGGTGGTTGCGTGCTTTGTTTTCCTAAAATTCGCTCTTCTTCTGCTGCATTGGCGAAATCCTTGGATTTTTTTCTGCAGTATTGCAGAAATACTGCAGAAGACACGTTTTCATAGCCAACAAACCTGCCGTAAACTCGGAAGCAGACCTACGCAGCGTGCGTTTCTGCGAGCGCCGCCGGCTGCCGATCCACACTACCGGAGTGACGGTGGCGCCACCTCCAGGTCGATCTCGCGGTGAAGCCGCGCGCTGTTGAGGCCTCAATCTCAAGCAGAGGTGAGCATTTGACCTCAAAAAGTGCAACCTCACCTCAACCTCAATAAAAATTTCCTGACCTCACTCAACCTCAACCTCACGCTTTAAGGTTGAGGTTTGACCAGGTGACCTCACCTCAATTTTTCTGATGCCACCACCGACCTCACTCAATCTCACCTCAAACTCAAAGTATGAGTTTGAGGTCGGTTGCTCAACCTCAAAAAAAAAAAAAGATAGAAAAGGTTTTTCACTTGAGAACACCAACTATAAAACGTCATGGCACAAGTTCTGTGCAGTGACACGCTAGAATGATGACATAAATTTTAAACAACATTGAACATGATGACGCTTACTCGTAAAGTAAAACATTGAAGTGAACATTTGCCAGCGGGGCTGCTGATTCATAGCAGGCTAATTTAATAGTGGCAGTATAATTGGTCAGTTCCAACTCTTCAAATTTTATTTTCATTATTTATTTTGATATGGTGACTTTTGGCTGTAATGCTTGTGTGCCCTTGGCGCTGCTGGATGCGAACCCCCGATGGTCTGCAGTGAAACGCCGCACATATATGTGACCGTCAAATAGTGTTTCCTCCATGACAAGCAAGTAATAATTTCTTGGTGAAGACAT
>JAJIZL010035332.1:0-50175 GCA_023969395.1 Amblyomma maculatum
GTATGCCAATCCTTCGTTTACCCATACCCCCAAATATTTATATTCTGTTACTCTAGGTATTTCAAGGCCTTGAATTTTAAGACCCTGATCAGTTGAGCCGTTGAAAATCATCAGACCCGACTTAACTGCGCTGAAACTGAAGCCTAGAGCGTCCCCTTCGTCTCCGCAATACTTAACTAGAGTTTGCAATTCTTCCAGACTCTCAGCTAGCAGCACAATATCGTCTGCATACATCAAACCAGGGAGGCGCTGCTCTACCGCCTTTCCACCTAATCTGTATGACAGGTTAAAACCTAGGTTACTGTCTTGTATCCTCCGTTCGAGGTTTATCATATAAAGCATGAACAGCACCGGTGATAGAGGACAGCCTTGTCTTAATCCTTTGCATACTTTGACATCCTCCGTACTTCTTATCCCTTCCCACGTAATTTCTACTTTGTTATCCCGGTATATTTCCTGTAGGAACTCTATTATCTCATAACCGATACCTTCTTCTTTTAATATGTTCCACAGGAGTTCCCTGCTTACGTTGTCGTACGCCCCGTTTTTGGTAGACTCATCTGTAAAGGCGACCTCGGACCTGTCGGCAGAACTCCATTGCTCATCTGTTCCGAGCGAAGTGAAGCCTCGCCTGTCTCTGTGCTTCCCTGAGGATGGGCTTCTGGACAGCGACATAGTTGTTTAGCTCGCACTCGTGCAGTCTCCTTTTGATGGTCTTGCAAGAGATGTTCAAGGATAGCTCCTTCCTGGTGCTTTTGGCGCACTTAAATGGATAGGCGACTGCGGCACCTACTATGCGAAGATCTGCTTCGCCGTCAGTTGCATTTGACCGTCCAGAACGGGGAGCGTTGGTACGTCGCCCCTGCTCATCACGGAACGCCTTTATAATACGTGGCACTGCCCACTTCGAATGCCCAGTGAGCCGAGCGATCTCTCTTTGAGACACACCTTCAACAAAGTAGCGCACAAATAATTTCCTCTCTTCAACTGAAATAGGAGGGGCTATCTCTGAGAAGCAGTGACTGTCTTGCAAAAGCTTTCGCTGCCACAGTCTCTTGGCCGGCGCACATTCCGTGGGTTTAAATCATGCGCTATCAAATGCAGATAAGGGATTCAAAGCGGGCGTGTACCACTTTCCCATCCCACAAAACCACTTTTCGGTTGTCTGCGAAGACAGCTGCTGTTCGAAACAATAAAAATAAAAACAGCCGGCCATTCAATGCACCTCTGTTCAAGAAATTATTGCGTCCTTTGGCAAACGACAGACAAGTGCCTTGTCATTCTATCGCAGCAGCACGTGTAGCACACCAACACAGCGATGCCTATATTGCGGTATCTGGCAGAAGACTCCTGGGTGAAGAGCAACTCGCGTGAAGGCACCGTCATTACATGCTTATGTGCTACCTAGGGCGCTCATGAGCTCCTCCTTGATCTCGGACCAGGTGAACTGACACTAGATGGCGCAACGATGCAGTTTTTCGCGCTCTAGCCGGCGAAGATGCGTCCTGGGCACTTATGTCCCCGATAGTACATACATTTTTTCTCGGCATCGATATGCCATGTATGAGAGACCCGATGAGGAGGTCTAAGTAAGGGACGAGTACAGTGAATATGAGGTGGAAGTGTTCACATGAACCGAAATTGAAAATGACTGCTAATATATAAGTGAAATTCGAGAAGTACGGGCAGGTGGAGCTAAACCATAGTACGCTACGAGTGCATTGAGATGTGCGGGTTGTCGGGGGAACGTAGGGAGTGTAAGGAAAGTGGATCTATCTATGCAGCCATCTGTGAAACATGAAAAGGCTGAGGTTACGGCGACGAAGTACGAGGTGGCACTTCCAGATTTCACATTGTGGTTTGGTCTGTCGGGTTTAACGTCCCAAAGCGAGTGAAGCTATCAGAGACGCCGGACTGGAGGGCTGCAGAAATGTCGACCACCTGGGGCTCTTTAACGCGCAGTGATATCGCACAGCACAGGTGCGCCTTCCTTTCGCAACCAGCGAAAGCGGCCGCCGAGGCCAGGATGCGATCCCGCGTACTTCTGCACAGCGCCTTAACCACCGGGCACTTTGCGGGGTAGATCGAATTCGACGGCATCATTTCAGAAACATATACGCGAAATCAGTACCGTGATCACTCTTTTGGTTGCTGCATTGTGCGCCTTGCAACTTTTTCACAAGTCTTTTTAATCTCTGAATTTGGCACGCGCCATTTATACCGGGTGTCCCGGCTAACTTCGACCAGGGTTTTCTAAATACATTTCGCCCTAGTCCAGTGAAACAAATTCAGACATTTGGAGAGTCGTATATGCTAATCTCCTATATTTGTTCACTACAGTTAATTAGTACATACTAATTAGCTAATTCTTAATTATGAACTTCAGAGAAAACGTATCGATGCAAAAGTTGATATCGAAAAACGTCTAGCTGCCATCAGCCTACGACTTCCGCCGCCCTATTTACAATCCTTCAAAAATACTGTCACGTGACCAGCCAAATTCGCCAAACGCACACAATCAGCATCACCGTACAGAACTTTCCTTATTGAGCCAGCAGTAAAAAAAAATGGGGCGTAAGAGTACGTGGGGGGTAGGTAGGTGGATTTATTGAAAGGAAAAGCCGAGAGATTGGCCGGAATAATTCAAATTTGGTGGGGGTATAGCAGCTGTCCCTATAAAATGGTGGCGACTTGTAATGAAATAAAATAATCTGAACTCAGGAAATCTAATTAACAGCTTTCTCACGCTTTGTAGAATGCTTCTTTGGAAAGGAGGCCATTCTGGTTAATGAAGGAGGGACTAGCAGGAACAGCGTGTTCAAGAACTCTGGTGGAGTGCCCAGCATCAGTAATCGAGAACTCGCACCAAGAAAAACAATGTTGAAGCTGAAACAGCCCCTCCCATGAATGCTTATGTATGCTAGGAAGTGGTAGGCTTCCAATGCTCTCTCAGGAGGTTAACAGGATGAGTTTTCGCGAACACTTTGGGGGCGTCTCCACGTAGCTGCAGGATGGTGTTACCTTTCGTTATTATTCCGCCGCTTGTAACATAAGCTTAAGGAGAAATGTACAGGAAGCACACTTCGGGGGGCTTTGCAGCTGCGTTTCAAGAGAATGCTCCGAAGAAATATCTCCTCATATTCGTGCCGATTGGCAGTGGCTTGTGCTGCAGTCGGCGGAGGGACAGGACATCCCCATGTCGCATGCACCTAGCGTTGACCTTTACGATCGACCCGCAACCCCTCGCACACGCACCTATAAGTCGCCCAATGGGAAGCGAACACAGCTTTCGCTGTAGCCAAGTAAAACTGGTACCAGTCACCGCACCCACCCTCGCACACGCACGTACACATTTGCACGCACCTATAGTCGAATAATAGGAAGGAAAAAAAAAACAAGACTTTAATGACTGAACAAAGCTGTGGTTGTAACAGGATACAGTAAAAATCGTTCCAGACGTAACCGCGGAATGTTATCCCCCTGGCCTGATCCTAACTTCATCAATGCATGTCCACAATTTCACACACTGCGTCTGGAAGGTCGTGGCTGCACATCTTATACGAGCGTTCCTCTGGCTATCAGAATGATAAAGAAAAAAGCTGCAGTTTATCAGCATGGTGTAAGGGAGCATTACCTTTGCCGTAAAAACAAGTTTAGCCTAAGAAAAGCCAAAAAGATGTCTCCTTTGTATTCATTCACCTTATTTTGGCCAGTGTTATATGAGACCTGACTGCGGTCCGGCCGAGAAACCATCATTATAGCACACTCGGTCAAGTAAATATTGCAAAACCGGTTAAAAAACTCTCACTGCTGTAACCCCTTCCTGTATTACAGCTTTCCCCGTTCCCCTTTTGTTTGTGAACCCCGCCCCCTTCCCACCCTACCCATTAAATACGTCTTATTCCCGAGCATCAAGACCAACGTGTTTGAAATCTAGGCTGGCGAATATCTGTTCCAGTGTAGTGTCACTGACGTAGAAAATATGAAACTTGTGCTTCCGCTTGAGTAATAGTGGGCGGTCGAACGTTTCGCATAAGCCGGTCGGCGGCTCGAAAATGCGAAATTCCAGCAGGCCCTCGTAGCAGCGCACCAGCGAGCACATCGGGAAGTGGTCGATCATATCCCTCACGATAATCCGCTGACGATCCATATGGCACTTACGGTCGGGAAACGTGTACACCGGAATCGTGGTGCCGCGTACTTTTCACTGAGCTTCTTTACTGAGCCGATGCAGTCTATGCGGCCAGCCAACAGGATGCCGATGCGATCGTAGACGCTCTCGTAGTGGCGAAGATGCTCGCACGTCAGTATAACGGTGCTCTGCCGTCCAAGGTATTCCAGCACTCGCCGCACCAAAGCGCGCGTCTGCTTGTCGTAGTCCGAAAGGTCCAGAAGGTAGAGCCTGGGTAAGGCCATCAACGCCAGAGCCAGCACCAGCTGCACCCTGGCGCTCGCGCTGCATGACGCGAAGGCCCCGTCAGGCTCGGCGAGGTCGACAATGGTCAGAAGAGACCTCGTAACGCGCAGTACGTCCTGGACTCCGCGAAACACGGCCAGCAGGCAGATCATTTCTCGGCCAGTGAGTGTCTCCAGGAGACACCTGATATGAGGAACGTAGCCGACGTTCCGCAGCCACAGTCGGTTGTGAAGTTAAGTGACGTGGGGCCCAGGTAGGCGTCGCCGGACGTCGGAAACAGCTCGCCGCCAAGGACTCCGAGCAGCGTAGTTTTGCCGGTACCCAGGACGCCCACGAAGCCGAGACACTCGCCGTGACACATCCCGAAGCTGATCCTACCGATAGCAATGCGAGGTCGGATGAAGACGTATGTCTTGCTTAAACGGCGCACGATCAGCGCGTGTTGCTCGAGGTTGCGCTTGTTGCAGATGTCATCTACCTGCTGCTTTTCCTTCGCGGCGTTTTTGTCAGCCGATGGCTCCAGGAAAGCGGTGCTTGTAGCGGCTGGTTCGTGCATCCCAAAAAGCGACCAAAGCCGCTGCAGCAGCTCGTAGTCGAGGAAGGTCACCAGGGCGAAGAAAATTCCTCCCTTGAAACCAGGGAAATGACATCGAACAGACGCGTGTTCGGGCCACACTTTGACTCGAGTTGGTCGGCGGAATCTGCATTGAATACAAATGTTACTCTCAGTGCTATAGGCTGTTTGAATGGCGAAAACATTGGCGCCTACGTAATCCCAAACACTGAAAGGCCACTGATTACAGCGGCTGCAAGATGGTTCAAATATTACTATTTTGTATTAACATATGCTCATTATTATTGAACGTTTTTCGCCGTACTCCTCTCTTTCTCAAAATTTTTCTGAGATTTGTCGCTCTCCTACGTTGTCAGATAGCCCCTGCAAGCATACACCCTCCACGCACGATGTTGGATGGAGGAGTGCGGGTCTGTTGTCACCATGTCAGTTATTTTTTGCTTACGCTCAAGCACAGTCTTTCACTTCTTCGCTAGAGAGGAAAAACAGCTTGGCGCGGAGTAAGCGTTGTTCATGTTTGCTTGACGTATTTTTCTTCGTTGGGATCGGGAAGTTTATGGCAGCTATCGCCATAAAATTTACCCCAAAGTGGTTCTCCATTTGAAAAGAACACAGTAAGATACCAGCTTACGTGGAAGATCACGTGACTGATTTTAACCGTTCGTGCTCACAGCCACTACATGAGGGCCTTCTGGCACGTTAACCAAGGGTGGTGAGGCGTTTATTCAGTATTTCTTTATATGTAAATTAGCTAAGCGATTTTTTTTTATTTTTTTAGACATTTTCACTACATGCGCGACGTGCCGCTTAACCTGTGCGCTGTGGTGTGTTCAAAAGTAGAGGTCATATAGCTCGGACACCATGGCCTTTTCGACGTGTCAGAATTCATAATACGCGACGAACTGCGGGGGACACTAACGATGCCGGCTGTTCTGCAACACATGGAACTTAAGCTTTTCAAGCAGGCAGGTTGAAGTCGAATGAATTCGTCTAATTTTAATAAAATGATATTCATAGGTGCCTTTGCGCCCGCTAAACATTGCGATTTGAAACTCCGAGCCCACGGTAGGTCCATAATGGGATTCAGCTGTTTGGCTTGATAAGCAGGGACAAAAATGTAGACAGCCGAAGTCGCAGAAAGTGTCTATCGAGACTGTGCCAACTACCTTCTTTTCTTTCGTCGTCAAATATTTGCTTTTGCCTTTAATTGTGGCGACCTGTGACGCAGAGCAAGAAATCACACATCTAAAATCCCACCACTCGCACCTTCATATATAGCTGCTCCCGGTCCCGATCCACATACTGCTGCAGCCTACCTTACAGGATTTTCAACATCACCTTGCTAGCATGCGAAATATGCGCGATCGTGCGGTAGTTGTAACAATTTTGGGCACTGCCTTTTTTTTTGGCATGGGGATGTAAACTGACCTGTAAACTGACCTCCTTCAATCCTGTGGCCACTGCAGGGTTGTCCAAATTTGCTGACATAATGTATACCGAATGTTAACAGTGTCATGATTGAGGTCTTGAAGCAACTCAGCTGCAATGCCATCAATTCCGCTAGCTTTGTTCTTAGCAAGGCTGACTAAGGCCCATTCAACTTCACTCTTCATGATGCCCGGTTCGAGACCAGTAATCACAACCATCCGGGTCCCTCTTGTACAGTCTTTCTCTGTATTCCCGCCACCTCTTCTTTATCTATGAGCCTTCAATGAGGTCCCTGCCTCTTTTGTCCTTTATCACGCCCAGCTTAGCACAGAGCTTTCTTTGATATCTTTGATTGTCTTATACAGAGCTCTTGTGTTCCTCAATTGGCTGTTGCCCTCAACTGCTTGGCAGTGCATGTTCATGAAGGCATTCTTATCTCTCCAGGCTATTTTCTCAAAATCCTCATTGAGAACCTTGTACCTTTCTCTTTCCCCCATAACGTTTGCCATCCTCATTTCCTCAGCTATTGGAAAGCTCCTTCAGATGACCAGTTTGCTTTGGAACTACCTTAGTAGCAACATTTTGTTTTATATCACGAAAATCAGTCCACATCTCTTCAGGCTCTCTGTCTTTTAGATATAATTCTTGAAATCGATTCCTCACTTCTACGGCATATTCTGATGGAATTTGATCCAGATCGTACCTGAAGGGCGTTGAAGATTTCTGCGTTTTTCTCAATCGAAGCTTAAATTTGGCAACAAGAAGTGCCACAATCAGCCCCAGGCCTTGTTTTTACTGCTTGTATAGCGCTGCTCCATCTCTGCCGGTAAAGAATATAATCAATCTGAATCCTCTACAGACCTTCCGGTGAAATC
This sequence comes from Amblyomma maculatum, assembly GCA_023969395.1. Taxonomy (NCBI): domain Eukaryota; kingdom Metazoa; phylum Arthropoda; class Arachnida; order Ixodida; family Ixodidae; genus Amblyomma; species Amblyomma maculatum. The sequence goes on from JAJIZL010035332.1 coordinate 7,295, forward strand.
AATGTGTACAGCCGCCTCTTGTGATTTTGAAAATGAGTATTCGCTATGGTCAGGTTGTTTTCTTGACAAACCTCTACTCTCCTCTGCCCAGCTTTATTTGACTCACCAAGACCGAACGTACCTGTAATTCCGGATATTTCTTCACTCCCCACCTTAGTATTCCAGTCCACTAAGAGAAAAAGGACATCTGATGATGGAGCGCGGTCTAAAAGCAATTGCAGGTCAGCATAAAATCTCAACGTCAGCTTCATCAGCAGTAGTGGTTGGTACATAGACTTGGATAACTGTTACGTTGAAAGGGTGACCTTGGATCCGGAGTGAAATCATTCGATCGTTTTTGGGGTTGTATCCTAGCACTGCTTTGCCCATTCTTCTGTTTACTACGAGAGCCACCCCCATTCATTCTCCTGGATTCGTGCCCACAATAAAAGATATCATGCTTGCCGGAATTAAATTCTCCAATTCCGGACCACTTGAGCTCGCTGATACAAAGGATATCAATGTTCAATCTGTCGATTTCTCGCTTGACGACATCCAGTTTATCTTGCGTCATAGATCTTACATTCCATGTTGCTATGTGATATATCTCCTTGCAACATCGGACTTTACGGTCGCTTCCCGACACGTCCAAAACTGAGTGTACTTTTGGCTTTAGCCCAGCCGCTTCATTCGTCCTGGAGCTACTAAGAATCGCCCTTTGTTCATTGCAGTAACATGTGGGACGTCATCCGACTTGAAAGACCCATCTTCCGGCGCCCCATCATTAATGCCATTGTGACTGGCCATAGGCTTTTCTTGGCAGGATCGAAATATTGTAGTGGGTTCCTTTACCTTCTCCAGTGGATCGCATTTTGTCAGAACTCTCTGCCGTGACCTGTCTGCCTTGGGTGGCCCTACACAGCAGAGCTCAGGACTTCATCGAGTTTCGCAAGCCCCTCCGCCACGACAAGGCAGTGATCCATGAAGGGAGCCCAAAAAGTAGAGACGTCCTTTTGCACGTCTACGCTAGCGCCTAACACGTTTTTCAATAAAGCGCTTTGTAATGTGAATGTTTTAGAAGAAATAACATGAAACCCAGCCAGCCAATAAGTAAATTCTCGTTCAGAATGATATGTCGTCTACATTTCCAAATGTATTATTAATGCTGACGTGGCGCACAACGTCTCTTTGTTCGAGATATTTGGTTTGGTTTATGGGGTTGACGTCCCAAAGCGACTGCACGTATAATAGACGCCGTAGTGGAAAGCTCCGAAAATTTCGATCATTTACAGTTCTTTAACGTGCACTGATATCGCAAAGCACACGGGCGGTTTGCTTTCTGCTTTCATCGAAAAGCGGCCGCCGCGTCAGGATTCGATCCCGCATCCTTGTGCACAGTGGTGGATCACAAGTGGACCTCGAGGCTGCTATTTCTATACCGAACTTCGCGGAGTTCGCATGCCCAATCTAGGAGTGCATTACTCATGCAATAGCCAGCTCAGTCAAAACAATGAGTTTTGCGTGTGAATGATGTACCATAAGAGAAGAAAAATAGTACAGCAAAGCTTAGTGTGTTAGCACATCTATCCGCGCGAGCTTATAAAGCCTCGTTCACTGTTTTGCGCCAATTACACCGGCAAAGCGGCGACTCGATGTCGACACACGCTGTCAGCGCACCGAACGCTGGTGAGCTTTTGTGGCATGTTCTCGGCTACACTGCGAGGTACCGCACTTGCGACAGAGAGATGATGCTGCTCGTCGTTTTCCCGTTGCGCCAAATCTGTAACCGCGACTTCCCTGTTATGGGGCATCACACGGTGGACCTCCGAGTGGCGCCACATATTGACAGGAGACGTAGCTTCCAATGTCAGGCATCTGTGTGACTTTAGAGTTGTGTAGTTTTGAGTACCCTTCTCCTCCGCTTGGTAACTGCGCTGTTCCTGAGAAAAGGCGCACTTCAATGGGAGAGGGCCCCGCTCTTTTCTCTGCTGCCTTTTCGGGCAGTGTTACGCAACGACCTGCGGAGTGGTCGCTAGGGGAGGGTAAAGCAGGGCGTGAACACTTTTGGGGGCGGCTCTCTCGCGGAGTGGATGCAATAACATTCTCGCCTGCAGTGCTGTTTCGGTTGGCAATGGGGTTTTCTTTTATTTCCATTTTTGTTACGGCTTCATTTCCTCTCTATTTACCCCGGGAGACGTACCTTAGAAGTAGCTTCACTCCGCAATTACTGTACCAGCATTAGAGTGAAGAGCTTGAAGTTCGTTTGCCTCAGTCTACACACAATTCACTTGTCCGAACTGGACTGCGGTAATCTTTCTGCGGTCGAAATAAACATGTTGTCGATTCTAACGGAAGACCAGAAATTTCAATCAAATAGAACAATTCTTCGGCCGTTTTCTGGAGAAAGAATGCCTGCGATAAAGGCACGTTTTCTTTTTTAGAGCAACAAGCTCACCATAGAGTTCAAATAATAACAAGCAACCATCTCTGTAATGCGCGCTACCGAAACATCCCGTGATACTTGTATATCCCAGGGCCAGCCTACAAAAAGAAAACTCTGCAGTCGAGCTATGATATATAGGCCAGCATGAAACTGTCGTGAACCAGAATGGCTGGCTTCCAAAGATATCAAATGCTTCAGCAGGGGCGTGTGTCGATCAAGATACAGATAACGGCACGTGCTCCGTCTCGAGCAGCTGAGATTTGCCTAGACCAGGCCTAACCCTAGCAGAATGCAACGGAGAAGCCGAAGCACAGCAGCGCTTTCTGCCATCTTATGCCGTCATCACCGCTGGTGTGTCCGCCAACTTGAAAGTTCTGCACCCGCAGGCGTAAAATGGCAGGTGCTTGTCATTTAATGCCCCTTGCGTCGCCATATATACCAGTGTTGCTCCCCGCTTCGTTCAATATTCTCAGAATCTGGAACGCTTTGGATGCTCTGTTGGACGTCCCTTTAACGAGATGTTTTTATTCTGAAGTATTTACAGCCCAAATCTTCGCATGTAGGGCTAGCATTAGCAACAAAAAACAATGTAAAACTATAGCCACATTATGTTTGTGGAGCCTTAGCGTGTACCTGCAGTTTTTATAGTGTATATGGAAGTTTTAGCTGACCGTCCTTGCTTTACATGTTCTCTCCACTTAGGGATGGTATATGAACAAGGCTTGCGTGGATGTCAATGAGTGATTACTTCCTTGTTGCAAATCTACTCCGCCTTACGGGATTCCCTATATATTCGACCAACACCGTTCCCGCATAGAGTAATTAATCACGTTGCTCTCGCCCTGTACATATGATCTGTTGACCGTTCTGGTTAGCTCAGCGATGTGACGGCCCAGAAATGTGGTGGTCCCGGGTTCCATCCCCGGACCAGGACGAATTCGTCATCAACTGCGAAGTTTCTGAGAATGTTGCATAGCTGTACTTTATTTTATTTATTTTATTATATTTTATTGGTACCATCAGGGTAAAACATTACACAGGGGAGTGGGGATTGCAACAATAACATTTGGGACATACAAAACGTACAGCATGTAATGAAATAATGAGAAAAACAAACAAATAAGCAGATCATGGTCATAACTACTGCAAAAACATCAGTACATTATAGCGTATACATAAAGCACTTTTGTACTAGGAATCATTGCGCAACATTGGACACTGATGAGTGGAAGAAAAGTAACCGTTCAATTGTTGTCACCGACGAAGGAAGGTGGTTCCAGTCCACAGATGCACGAGGTATAAACGAGTCAGAAACTACTTTGGTGTTACATGAAATTAGGCGGACTTTGTGTGCATGAGCAAGGCGTGAAGATATGCATGTGGGTGGTACGAGCAATTCATTAAGTAGTATTTCTTGATAAAGTATTTTTTGAAAGAAATACAGTCGCGCAATTGCTAGAAATGGTAAGCCTAGGTTTGATTTCATGGCGGTCACGCTGGCGGTGCGATTAAAGTTTGATAAAATGAAACGTGCTAATTTGTTCTGAATTGATTCTATCTTATTTGTAAGAACTTCAACGTCTGGGTCCCATATAGCCTATGCATATTCTACTTGCGAACGAATTATGGTTTTGTAAAGCACTATAGCTTCGTGTTAGTAGGGGCTGAATGGAAGTTATGCTTGAGATACCCGAGCACGCGATTAGCTTTGTTGACGATGTATCCTATGTTCTTTTCTCAAGAAAGGGTGGAAGGGATGTGACTGCTGAGGTACTTGTTTGACAGGGCATGTTCTAATTGGTTACCGCCCATATGGTAAGGAGATAACTTAGTCGGTGAACAAGACACGCGAAGGAATTTACATTTTTTTACGTTTAATGTTATATGCCATTTACTGCAGAATAGGTTAATGTTCCCCTTAATAGATCACTGCCTTGTCGTGGCGGAGGGGCTTGCGAAACTCGATGAAACCGAGAGCTCTGCTGTGTAGGGCCACCCAGATAGACAGGTCACGGCAGAGAGTTCTGACAAAATGTGATTCACTGGAGAAGGTAATGGCAACCCACTCCAGTATTTCCTAACAAGAAAACCCTGTGGCCAGTCACAATAGCATTATTGATAAGGCGCCGGAAGATGAGCCCCCTAGGTTGGAAGGCGTCCCACATGCTACTGGGGATGAACAAAGGGCGATTCCTAGTAGCTTCTGGACGAATGGAGTGGCTGGGCTAAAGACAAAAGCACACTCAGTTGTGGATGGGTCGGGAAGCGACTGGAAAGTCCGATGTTGCAAGGAGATATATCACATAGCAACATAGAATGTAAGATCTATGACGCAAGGTAAACTGGATGTCGTCAAGCGAGAAATTGACAGATTGAACAATGATATCTTGGGTATCAGCGAGCTCAAGTGGACCGGAATAGGGGGAATTCAATTAGCAGCAGCGGAGGGCTATCGATCTAAACGGTCTCTAACAATCCCTACAGACTCACAAACAGCATGCCGCAACTATCTTCGCGGCAGAATCGTTCGGAGAGCGCTCCGCATACTCCGCTCCTAGGGCCACATAACACAACGACAACCAAAAGAAGAACCAATCAAGCATACGATAGTATGGACGCCGGCACACGCGGGAGTAACAGGGAACCAAGAGGCGGGCAGGATAGCTCGAGGGTACACTTATTACCGAGCATCCAACGTAGGTGACCTCGAGGGGAACGAACCTGTACCCCAAGATTATTCGGCGATACTAAACCATTACAAGGGCTCTAGAAAGCGGTACCCACCACCACACAACTCCCTTAGCAGAGAGGACTCAGTCGCGTGTAGGCAGCTGCAAACGGGCTCGTACCGGAACCTACACGTACTCAACAAATTGTATCCCACACAGTACACTGACAAATGCCCTTGGTGCCAAGGACCACCCACGCTGTACCACATAAGGTGGGCATGCCAGAGGATTAGCGTGGTACCCGTTATAACAAACCCGAGTGCAGAGCAATGGGTGGGGGTGCTCTCCAGCGATCGCCGAGTCGACCACGGTCTGATTCGGCGAGCACAACTGGCAGCAGCATCCAGCTGAGCCCTGGACTAAGGGCAACCGACCTTTGTCTTAGAAGATGGACGAAGCCATCTGAAAACCGCAGAAGACAAGCCAATCTAGAGCTTAATAAAGTTTTTCACTCACTCACTCACTTCGACTATTATGTCTTTTATTGCGGACATGAATCCAGGAGAAGGAATGTGGTCGCTCTCACAGTAAACAGAAGAATGGGCAAAGCAGTGCTAGGGTACGACCCCAAAAACGACCGAATGATTTCACTTCGGATCCAAGGTCACCCTTTCAACATAGCAGTTATCCAAGTATATGCACCAACCACTAATGCTGAAGAAGTTGATGAGAGATTTTATGCTGACCTGCAAGGCCTTTTAGACCGCACTCCATCATCAGACGCCTTTTTCTCATAGGAGACTAGAATGCTAAGGTGAGGAGTGAAGAAATATCCGGAATTACAGGCAAGTTCGGTCTTGGTGAGCCAAATGAAGCTGGGCAGAGCCTAGTAGAGTTTTGTCAAGAAAACAAACTGACCATAGCGAATACTAATCTTCAACAGGACTAGAGGCGCCTGTACACATGGACTTCACCCGACGGTCTGTACAGGAATCAGATCGATTATATTCTTTGCCGGCAGAGATAGAGAAGCGCTATACAAGCAGTAAAAACAAGGCCTGGGGCCGATTGTGGCACCGATCATCAGCTTCTTGTTGCCAAATTTAAGCTTCGATTGAGGAAAACGCAGAAAACTAGAAGGCCTTTCAGGTATGATCTGGATCGAATTCCATCAGAATATTGCGTGGGAGTGAGGAATCGATTTCAAGGATTATATCTAGAAGACAGAGAGCCTGAAGAGATGTGGACTGATGTTCGTGATATAATACAACAAGTTTCTACTAAGGTAGTTCCAAAGCAAAAGAAATGCAAGAAAGCAAACTGGTTATCCGAAGAGGCTTTGCAAATAGCTGAGGAAAAGAGGATGGCAAATGTTGTGGGGAAAGAGAAAGATACAAGGCTCTCAATGCGGATTTTCAGAAAACAGCAAGAAGAGATAAGAATGCCTTCCTGAACGTACAGTGCCAAGAAGTTCAGGTCAACAGCCAATTGAGGAACACAGGAGCTCTGTATAAGACAATCAAAGATATCAAAGGAAGCTTCTGTGCTAAGCTGGGCGTGATAAAGGACAAATGAGGCAGGGACCTCACTGCAGCCTGAGATAAAGAAGAGGTAGCAGGAATGCACAGAACCATACAAGAAGGACCCGCATGTGCAAACCCAACATAAGACGGTTGTGATTACTGATCTCGAGCCAGGCATCCTGAAGAGTGAAATTATTGGGCCCTTAGCTAGCCTTGCTAAGAACAAAGCTAGCGGAATTGTTGGCATTCCAGCTGAGTTGCTTCAAAACCTCACCCATGACGCTGTTAACGTTCTGTATACATTATGCCAGCAAATGTTGACAACCCTGCAGTGGCCACAGGATTGGAGGAGGTCCGTTTACATCCCCATGCGAAAGAAAGGCAGTGCCACAGATTGTTCCAGCTACCGCACGATCACGCTTATTTCGCATGCTAGCAAGGTGATGTTGAAAATCCTCCAAGGTAGGCTACAGCAGTATGTGGACCGGGAGCTTGCGGACGTGTAAGCTGGGTTTCGCAAGGGGAGATTAACTAGAGACCAGATGGCCAACCTTCGCTGGATCATGGAAAAAGCAAATGAGTTTCAGAAACATATCCACTTCTGCTTTATTGATTATGCGAAAGCGTTTGGCTGCGTAGATCGCAGCAGATTGTAGCAAGCTCTCCAAGAGATGGGAGTTCAAATTTGCCTCATCTGTCTCCTCAGAAACCTGTGTGAAGGGCAAGAGGCAACTGTCAGAAGTTGGCATGGACTTACTGATTTGTTCCCGATAGAGAAAGGAGTGAAACAAGGCTGCATATAGTCGCCCTGCCTATTTAACATATATGCGAAGTGCATCATGAGGAAGGCCGGTCTGGACGAGTCTTCAGCTGGAGTGAAGATTGCTGGAAAACGTATCAACAACCTCAGATATGCGGATGATACCCCTTTAATGGCAGAAAGTGAAGTGGAACTCAAGAGACTTCTGATGCGCGTACAAGAAGAGAGAGAAGTTTGGGCTTAAAGTGAACATTAAAATGGCAAAGATCATGGCGTCTTGCCCTATCGAGTCCTGGAGCATCAAGGGACAAGAAGTGGAAGGTGTGACAGATTTTCTCTTGGGCTCCAAGATTACCCCGGAAGGAGACTGCAGCCGTGAAATTAGGAGACGCCTGCTTCTCGGAAAGAGAGCCATGGTTAGCCTTGACCGCCTAGTAAAGAGCAGAGACATTAAACTGCCAACCAAGGTCCGCATAACTCGTGCTATGGTCTTTCCAGTTGTGATGTATGGATGCGAGAGTTGGACTGTGAAGAAGGCTGACCGCCGAAGAATTGACGCGTTTGAATTGTGGTACTGGTGGAGACTCTCGAGAGTTCCTTGTACTGCCATAAGATCAAATCAGTCGATATTGTCGACCATAAACTCTGACTACTCATTGGAGGGTCAAATTCTAAAGTTAAAGCTCAGCTACTTTGGTCATCTGGTGAGAAGAAAGGAGTCGCTGGAGAAAGATTTGATGTTAGGAAAGGCTGAGGGTCATCGGAGAAGGGTAGGCAGAGAACGCGATGGTTAGATGGCATCCTCGAGGCGCTGCAGATGAAGTTATGTGATGTTAAGAAGATAGTGAGAGATCGGAAAGCATGGCGTGATATGGTTCATAGGGTTACGAAGAGTCGGACACGACTGAACGACTGAACTGAACTGCGGGGAATGTTGTCAATGTCGGCCTGTAAAGCGCGTGTGTCAGTATAAGATGTTATTTCGCGGAAAAGAGCGCAATCATCAGCAAATATATGGATGGATGCGGAAGCACAGTTAGGCAGGTCATTATATAGATTAGAAAAAGTAAATGCCTAAGTACAGTACATTGAGGAACACCGGAGATAACTGGATTCATGGGCGAGTTAACATCGTTTGCGGAGAGGAACTGTTGGCGAGAGGTTATAAAGCACTCGAGCCATTTTAGAACATTAGTAGCGAGTCCTATGATGCGTAATTTTAGGAGTAGTAGCTGGTGACATACTTTATCAAATGCTTTATCAAATCCAAAAATATACAATCTTCAATGGGGCGTTAGTCGAGGATGACATGTAACTTGTGGGTGAACGAAAGAAGCTGCATTTCGCATGAGTAGGTCTTGCGAAAGCCATGTTGAGCCTGGTGAAAAAATGATTTAGATTCCAGAAATGTGATAATTTCAGAGAAGAGAATGTGTTCTAATATTTTACTAGGTACACTGGTAGTTGAGTTTCCCCTTCAGGTGGCCAGGTGAGGAAACACTTCATGATACCGATGTTATTGATAACCTTAATATTCAGACTCGCAACAATCACGTTACTTGATGGCACAACAGAAAGATTAACTATTTATTTACATATAAATAAAACAAAAAGACACAAGCAAGGAGAAAACTATTTACATTACTGACCCGTTGGTCGGACAAAATCAGCCCTGGAGTAATCCAGTGCGCTTACTTTTAAGCCATCTGTCTCCGCCCTTGGCGGGAACAGCAACCAATAAGCAATAAGCAACTTCTCTCACCAATCAAAGACTGGGGAAAGGATATTAATTAACAACACTTGAGAAAGGAGAGGTCCCAAGCAAACATAGGAACGGCACAGGCGTCACTGCATTCCGAACCTCTGCTTTTCCTTTTCTTTTTCGCACACGTGCATGCGGGACCAACGTAAGCCGTGTGAACAACAACTGAAGTTCTTTATAAAAAAACAGAAAGCTGTCACTGAGGGCTCAAGCACTACGTGGAAACTCCAACTTGACCAAGCCCTTCTTTTGAGCACCTGTGGCTGAATGACCCATTGCGCCTCATCGCGCACTCGTCAGCCACCGCACACCTGTTACCCCACAAAGGCTGTATGCACGAGCAGAGGGAAAGACGCGCACGAAGCAATACGAGAATGCACACAAAAGAAAACGTGAACTCTTCCCCGATATGACATTCAGCACTGAACACTGCGCAAAGGGAACGAGCGCTCTGTGCCGGCAACAATAGAGCTGCCACTGCGCCTCCGTTGTGTGCCCGTGGTTCCACCAATTTGGTAACCCTTCGACCGGGGACAGGTGCACATCTCAAACTATCTACCTCGGTTCCTACACTTTGTGCGAGAAACTGAATGGCCGCGAAAGTCCACCGACTTCACACTGGTGATCGATATAGGCCTGTAGTTATGAGGAGAATGCTTTGATCCGGATTTGTGCACTGGGACCGCATTCTCTATTTTCCAGTCTGACGGTAATTCGCAACCTTCCAATGACTGCTGGATTATTTTAACTAAAGTAATTAATAAATACATTTTGGTGCTTTTCAAAACTTTTCATTAATGTTATCGATGCCGGCCGCCGAAAATACTTTAATGTTGTCAATAATTTTAGCAACACCGTCAGAGTGGACCACCACGGGATATGTTGGAAATTATCTGTAACCGCGAAATATAGGAAACTCAACGACGGAAGAAGTAGAAAAGGAATTTGAAAACACGTCATTTAGGACACTCGCGCATTTATTATCAGGTACTCGTTCATCATCTAAGTCTGTTCATGTAATACGCCCAGTTTCCTTCGGTTGAATAATCTTCCAAACGTTTTGGGGATTCTGCAGTAATGTAGTAAATAGTGTGTTCTCAGCAAAATATTTTTTGCTCTCCTTACACGGAAATATATTCATCGTTTGCTTTACGATAGAATTCCCAGCGGGTCTGATTATGAGATGATTTAGCCATACGATAAAAGCGTTTTTTTTTTTTTCTGTTTGAAAGTGGTCTTATGTGCGAGTTATACCATGGCGCATACGGGTTATATGATATGTTTCGAGTCGGAATAAAACGATCAGTAAGCTCCTCAACCTTCGTTTTGAATAAATCCTAGTTTGCCTCACTCAACAGAGCGCTCTTGAAAAGCATCGAAGAATGATGTTAGGAAAGAATGCAAGTGCATATTATTTGGTCGAAATCAGCCCGCTTGTGGTTGCGCAATAGTTTTGTCGTCTTGTGTTTTTTTTTTTTTTTTTTTTTTTTTGCACAGGAATAGTGATGCTAAGGTTTAGTACAACGTGATCACTTGAGTTTGGCAAGTAGGTCAGTTGAGAACACAGCTCGGGACATGTGCACAAACTCAGGTCTAATATGTTAGCGGTTGTTTGGGTGATCCGGGTAGGTTTAGTAACAATCTGGGTAAAGCTGAATGATGAACACAAATCAAGAAATTCGCGACACGTTCTGGAGCAAAAATGTGCAGTTGAGGTCCAGTAAATGCCAGGGTAATTGAAATCACCCAGTAACAACACAGGCGCAGAGTGATGTCGGGATATAATGGCGTTAACATTGTGGGGAAGTTCATTGATAAGTGCCGGTGACGCATTGGGGGAACGGTAGCAAACGCCTATTATAATCTGACGGTGAGCCAGGTTCACAGACACCCAAACGACGTCTATGTTTGTCGTAATATTGAGGGCGAACGATTCCAAATGTTTTCTGATAGCTATGAGAACACCTCCGCCTTGCCTTTCCTCTCTATCAAACCTGTAAAAATGAAATTAGTTAGCGGAGTCGAGGATTTTACTGTCTCTGATGTTCCCACGCAGCCATGTTTCAGTCAGCTCCACAATATCAGCGGATTATGAATCGATTAGAAAGGAAAGTTCTGCGCGCTTTTTGGCAATGCTTCTAATGTTAGTGAATACGACCGACGCATGCGTTGATTGTTGCGTGTGGCTACATCTCCTCTGGATTCCCTAATCAGATAATACTTCGGTTGTTAGTGCAGGGCCTGGCGGTGTCGAATTATTAATCTGAAGTTGCGGACTGGTAGAGACGACTTCGTAAATGTTGTCAGCAACAGGATCATACATGTAGCATTTGTTAGAAATGAAAAGCTTGTTGTAACTGAGTCGGTAACGCGGGTATGCTGGCTGTAGTTTAGCGAAGCCGGTTAGTTTTTTCCGATCAAAACGAGTGGCTGGTGAAAAAGTCTTCTGTCGCACCAAGATTCTTTTCTTTCAGTTCTGAGGCGGAGTGAAACATTTTCTCTTTAGTTTTATAACTAGCGAATTTAACTATGACAGGACGACAGCGTGAGAGTGAATACTGACCTAATCTATGAACTCTTCAATAGCTGTAGCCGTACCTCAGTGTTGGTAGAGTACCGGCCGCGAAATGTTGTGGAGAGGGTTCGAATCCTACATGGCTCCTGTGGAACGTCTATCATCTAATAGTTTCGTCAATTGCTTTTTATGCATCACATGATTTTACCATTCATTAATATTTGTTGACTCACTAAAAAATATCCATGCTTTCATACAGTGCTCTTTCAAACCGTGTAGTAATCTGTTTCCTCTCGTTCTACCTGGATCCTAAATACAGTGGGTAGCATCAAGGAACCTGAGTTATAAGTTCAAGTTGCGAATGAAAAGCCGGCAATATAGGACGCGAAATTGGGACAAACTGAGAATCAGTAAATTATAAGTTCTGAGGCGGAGTGAAACATTTTCTCTTTAGTTTTATAACTAGCGAATTTAACTATGACAGGACGACAGCGTGAGAGTGAATACTGACCTAATCTATGAACTCGGTCGATATCAGTCGATGACAAATGGTGATCAAGACAGGTTGCCAGTAATTTTGAAAATTCGTCTTCAGTTTCCGCCCACGTTTCTATGCCGTCTGGTATTCCATGCAAGATTATGTTATCGCGCCGGCTCCTGTCTTCAAGCTCGCCGATACGAGACTGCAACAACTGGTTTTGTTTGCGAAGTTCGTCGATAGAACGGGTCGAGTCCTGTTTATGGCTTTCAAGCATTTGCAACCTAGTTTCCGTATGGCTGCGCTTCGATCGATGTCAATGTGAATTTATCCCTTATTACAAATCCATTCCAGCTTGAGAGATTCCCCTGAATATTTGACTAACCTAAATACTACGTTGCCGTTTCCTTGTCAGTGGCAAGGCACCACCGACACCGTATTCTTTATGACCAATGATCATAATAGCTGCTGGTGTAATTTGCACCACCAAGAGATGGTTGCTTGTTATTATTTGAACTCCATTCTTCGAGCAATGCATGTGAAGCCAAGGATATTGTTTGTGTGGTCCAATGGCAGGAAAAATCGATGGGCTGCTTTCGTTCTGGGTTCTTCGGTTTTTCGGGGCTCGCATTATTTTGAAGTTGGTTTCTGAGTTTTGTTTTTAATATGTGCATGCTTCTATAATTCTAGCATGTTAGCAAGTTACTGCGCCGAAAACAATATCGTAGAACTGCCATACAGACCTAATTTCCGCGCTATTGTGATATACGGAAACAATCGAATCGCTTGTCTTCAAGGCTGTAATGTAATTCCTAATTCGTCGCCCCATTCAGAAAACCGTCGGTTAAACTATTCTTGAATCGAGTTTAACGAGCGTAAGCTAACACCTGGAGCCGCAAAAACACACATGCGTGGTAAAACGACACAGTAATCGACATCACAGGCGTAAGTCGAGTCCAATGTCACTGAGGAAGCGTCAAAGAGCCTACATTGCCTGTATACACGGCCTTTTTTATCCGAATTATGCCTATAGTGGCAAATCCTCCATGACAGCTCTGTTGGCCAAAAGCTTCAAGAAAATAGCCAGCATTATCCTATCCCGAGCGTATACCCTAGACACGCTACTAATGTATGCTTTACAGTCGCCGAAATACAAGTGGAACATTCCAGGAAGCTCGCCTGTTCAATTCAATGCAAGTATTTGCGCATAAAACCCACGTTTAAACGCACCCTTTCGAGCAAGGATGCATTACGGCGCGGAATTATTTGCAGAACGGAAAACTTCAGATCAACTCCGGATCATTCCGTCCCATCTCGCTGCCTTAGCGATAAGTCTCCGAAACAGGGTCGACGTAGGGTAGTGCGTGATAGGTATCTGGTAGTCGTCCTTTGAGAAACGTGTGAAACGGCATTTCAGAATCTGACTCGTCATATAGTTCCGCCCCGTGTATGTAATAAAGCGAAAAAGGAAAGTGAAAAAACTGTTGTGATGTGGTACGTTTAGTCCGCCTTTTGATTGGAATGTCCGCACAGTGTATATTGGTCGTTTCCCCATGTAGGCACACGACGGGATTTTCAGTTTAGTTACAGATCAACAAAAGGGAGCTAAATGACTGTGACCATGGTCGTTTCATCTAACCATATTTTCGTCATCGATGGTCGCCAACTTAACTTGTAATCAATTGCCGCATGATCGTTTTATGTTAATGTGGTTTTGTTTCATAGACCCGTTGTCACTTCCGACTGAATTTGTACTCCAGTTGTTCTGACCTACAGTAGTATATCTAGCTTATTTTACGTTGCTGCAATTTATAACTGCACCCGAAAACTAGACAATGCGGCTAGTATTTCAGCGCGTTCGAGCAGCTGACGCGCTAACGTTCGGTCATACGACAAAGCGGCGGTGCGTGCTGCACTGGAACGATGTAATGGATGTAATTAGGCGATAAGCTGGTTAGAGAGGAAGGCATAGACTGCGCATCCCTAGACCGTATTTCCAGGATCTGTACTTTTTCTCGGCAACCGGTTCCTTGTTTTTATGCCTTCTGCAGCAGTGTCACAGAACTATTCCGCTATCGGTTCCAGCTTGCGGGCGGACTTACAGCTGTCAGGCTGATTCCAGCCGGAGAAGTATTGTGATCAACGGGAACAAAAAGCATGAGGTTGGTTTACCCTTTCGTAACTAGCGCTCTAGCGAGTACTATAACGTTTGTCTGGCTATGTAAAGCTACAGTCATATAGTTATCGGCAGGTCGTGAGAATACTACTTGCAAGAGTCCCTTATATATGTTCGTTTGGTTTTAGGGTTTAACATCGTAAACTAAATACGATAGACGCCGTAATGGAGAGCTCCGGGAATTTCGATCACCTGAAGTTCTCCAACGTGCACTGTACGTATGACATCCATCAAAAGTGGCCGCCTGAATGAACGTGCGTTATCTTGCATTAGCCATAACTCTTCAGCTCATTAGCGCGTCGTGAGAAATGTGTTCTTATTTCTAATAGGCTGTACAGGTGGATTACTGCACATTATGCGGCATGATTACTATTACGAACTGCAGCAGCGAAGAGATACCAACATACAAACTTTCGTTCTAAACATTCCTTACCGATATCCTACGTTCCGCCGCCTTCATTTCACATTAGGAACTGTAGTTGGCAGCATATTTCTTCCGGGTGTTTCATTTCTGAAGCACTTCCTAATCCTGCACTATGAAGCAGCTTTAAACGCTAACAAGGGGAGGAGAATCATAGACAGCTCATATACTTCTGAAAGACGTGGAAAAGCGCGTTGGGAACTTCTGTGCACGTGTGCAAGCTGTCTCCATGTGACACTGGAAGGCACGATGCCGCTTTCCAGTCCCGTTTCGCATTTTGAAGTCTCCGCACCGCATGTTCCACATGTATTACCGCTGTACCATATGCGTACAAAACTGCCACCAGCAGCAACAGGCATCCACCCTTCGGATGCCCGGGGGACAGCGAGAGGAGATGCTGTGCCTAAAAGGCACACCACCTCGCCTTGTCCACCACACACGGCGGCTGAGTGTACAGCCGGAGTATGGAACGCTCCGGAACGACACCAGTACGAATCTCGGTCCCCGCAACACAGCGATCGAAGGCATAAGTGCTGCAGGCGCTGGGATTCGAACCAGCGTCTTCGCGTGTGCGAGCTCAGCACGTTACCCACTCAGCTACCGTGTGGCACGCCTTCTAGGTGACACTCAGAATAGGTGTTGCGTGAGGGATGAAACGGTCATACCGGAGCATGCGCCGTGCCTACTTTCTGCTTTTTACGTGATAGTGCGAGCGTGAAGCATATCTTGCGATATCGAGTGCAGTCTCTGTAGTGTGCGCGCTTGATATGGAATGCAGCCGCTGTGACTTTCGTGCCTGGTCATGCATGATTACCTTGTCACTTTATTCCGTGCTTCTTTGTGCAGACGGCGGATATAAAAAAGGTACAAACAAGGAGAATGTGCCTATATTTCAATGATCGGCGTGCTGTTTGGTACTTTAATGTGAAGTTCGCTTTTGATGACGTTAAAATAAAGAGAGGAGAATTACATCGGATAAATGAGGCCGATCCTCGTCACACGCACTCTGCAAATAATTCGTACTTTGCTGACAGAAGATTCATTTGAGTAACAAAATGCAGGCCATTACATTTCCTTCTGGCCTATGGTTTCCTTTCCAGAACTAATGTATACAAGGAAAAGTAAATAGCAAAAAAACGCACCAGTTTTATTGCACATTATGTTCACATATCAGCAAGCATTCTCTCGGAATAAAGTGCTCATAATGTTTGCATGGAAACCATTAACATCTTACGAAAACAAGAACAATGCACTTACTGCACTGCAATTATTAATGGACATCGCTGCATCTATACTACTACACTGCACTTCTCACAAAACCACAAGCACTATCTGCTTTGGCCAATCACTTCATGAAACTAAGGGAGACGGATGTCACACACCACAGACTGGTCGCCTCGCAACATATCTCTGCATTCGTTGCATTTCAATTTCATGCCTTTCCACTTAGCTTCAACTGTAGCCAACATTGCTAATCGTGTATCTTTTCTGAAATATATTTTTACGCTTTTGAGATCGGCATCCTCGATGCTATTATTTTCCTCAGC
Organism: Amblyomma maculatum; assembly: GCA_023969395.1. Lineage (NCBI taxonomy): Eukaryota > Metazoa > Arthropoda > Arachnida > Ixodida > Ixodidae > Amblyomma > Amblyomma maculatum. The sequence goes on from JAJIZL010035332.1 coordinate 23,568, forward strand.
TGGAAGAACGAAGAAAATGACAAGCCTTCAGCAGACATTAAATTAGGGAAACATAATCTAAACCTGTAAGAGTATGATGCGCCATTGTTAATGGCTGTTGTCTCCGGATTCCACTATGGATTCCCGTTATTTACATGGTCTTTGCTACAAACCTAATCACTAATTCCATGTCTCTGTTATCTTAAATACTCATTAGCATACGGTCCTAGGCTGCCTTGTTATGTGATAGACAACCTGGCATACACCTCTGTAAGCCTCACATCAACCAAACTACAAACATGCCTCCATGGCCTAGGGGTAGCCTTTTTTACTCGGAGTTGAAACGTCCCAGAACATATTTCAAAATATAACGTTGTAAGCTAGAGTTAACAGCTCCGCTCATTTGTGTGGCCTTGTGGCATTTGGTTTGTGGCACTTCTGGCTTGTGCACAGGGTTCATCTATTAACCATGCTGGTTAACATGCATGCAAAAGACGTTTTCGCACAAACATTGGTGGCAAATAGTGAAGCGGTGCATTGCAGATTCTGAAATGTATACCTATATGCATGCAAAGGCAGCATCATCACATAACATGATGAAGAGCTTTGCCAATACCTGCAATTAGATGGAACTGCAATGTCCATTAGAAGACCACCTCATAAAATGGTTGTTATTACCAGAAGACTTGTTCTAACAGCGCGCCGGCACCATTCCAGTGAGCGATGGACATGTATGCATAGCTTAGTTAGCTTATGATTGTGGGTCTCATGTATTTCCATGACCTCTAACAAGTTTCCGTCGTTAGAAGCTCTAAATTTTATAAAAGTGGGACAGGGTGAATATGCTGCGTGGAGATACGAAGAAGCTTGTAGAAAGAAAATGGAGAGTGAATTTTGAAAGATTTAAATAAATAACAAACTACACTTTGTCAAACCTGTCATCGAGGAACGGAAATCATGCAGTCATCAGAAAGATATCAAGGAGGATATTTTAGGTCACCTTCACAAAAGACGCGCGCACTTGACACACAGCTTCATGCTTCTGAAAGAGGACAAACCGATATGCAAGGAGTGGGGAGATAAACTAACAATAAACCGTATCTTATTTTTGCGCAAGACTCATGAAATCAGAGGAAAACAGTTTGTAGAATTTTGCAACAGATATCGATCTCCATCCCAGCATAGCCGCTTGTAGTATTTCATGAGGTCTGCGACGTTGACTGGTCCGGTGTCCCGGCTACCCTGCACATGACGAAGCATGTTAGCGAGCCGCGAAAGGCGCTTTACTACTGTGAAAGGACCAGTCCAACGAGGAACGAGAGAGGCGGCAAACCCGTTTGTGGCATCACTTCGCGGGTAAGAGCGGCGGAGCACTTTCTAATCAACGTCGAACAGCAAAGGATGACTGCCCTTCTTGTACTGGCCGCAGTGCTCCTGGCGGACGAGGTCGAAGTTCTCCCTGGCCTCCTTCAGTGTTCCAGCGAGACGACTGGAGAGATCTGGAATAACTGGGAGCCTGTAATTGAGAGTCATATGTAAGGGCTTGTTCAATGGGAAATAGAAGCTCACAACGAAGTATAGCCGCCGGTGTAAAACCAGTTGACCGGTTTACTGTCATTCTTGTGGCAAACGCCATCTCGTGCACACTTCAATTCCACAACTTCTAACGCTCCGTGAAAGCCACGAGCATGTTTCTCAGGTTTTTGTTCACCCGCTCTGTGAGATTAGCCTGAGGATGGTAGGGCGTAGTCTTTTCGTGCTGCACGCCAAGAGCTTTGCAGGTTTCAGCAAATATCCTGGCAGTAAAATTCATCGCATTATCGGTTCCTAGCTGCGCCGGAAACCCGAACCGAGTGAACGCGTTTAGGAGTTTATCCCAGATTACCTTCGAGTCCAGTTTACGCAGCGGGTATATTTCAAGCTATTTAAAAAATTCGTCAGTGACCACTAGCAAGTAGCGATTTCTTTTCACGGATCTCCGATAAGGGTGTATTACGTCGCAGGCAAGAAATTGTATGGGGAACGGCTTTCCACAGATTTCAAGAAGCCCTGGTGTTTACCTTCCCTTGCCTTCGCTGCCTCGCTTGGAAGACAGCTATGTACATATGTCACGACATCCTTTCACATGCAGGATGAAGTCACGATGCGACCGAACTTTTCATACGTTTTCCCGTAGTAGTAGGAGCAGCAGCAGCAGCAGTATTTCGAGGAGCAGCAGTAGCAAGCTTCTGTTCCTGCTCCTGCTGCTCCTCTTCCTTATGCTGCTGCTGCTCCTCCTCCTGCTCCTCCTCCTTCTTATGATGCTGCTGCCCTTCCTGCTACTGCTGCTCCTCCTCCTGCTGCTGCTGTTCCTGTTCTTCCTGCTGCTGCTCCTCCTCCTGTTCCTCCTGTTTCTGCTGCTCCTCCTGCTCCTACTCCTCCTGCTGCTGCTGCTCTCCCTCCCGCTGCTGCTGCTCCTGTTCCTGCTGCCGCTGCTCCTGCTCCCGCACACTCCGCTGCTCCCACCACTCCCGCTGCTGCTGCCGCTCCTCCTGCTCCTGCTGCTGCCGCTGCTGCTGGTCTTCTTCGAGCTCTCTCTGCTACCGCTGTTCCTCCTCCTCCTGCTGTTACCGCTGCTCCTGATCCTGCTCCCGCTGCTCCTCCTTCTGCCGCTCCTGCTTCCACTGCTTCTGCTGCTGCCGCTCCTGCTCCCGCTGCTGCCCCTGCTCCTGCTCTCGCTGCTCCTGATGCTCGTGCTCCCGCTGTTCCTGTTCCCGCTGCTCCTGCTGCTACCGCAGCTGCTACTGCTGCTGCTGTTGCTGCTCCCCCTGCTCCTCCTGCCGCTACTGATCCTGCTCCAGCTCCCGCTGCTGCTGCTGTTCCAGCAGCTGCTCCCGATCCCGCTGCTGTTCCAGCAGCTGCTCCCGATCCCGCTGCTCCTGCTGCGGCTCCTGCTGCTACTGCTCCCGCTGCTGCCGCTGCCGCTCCTGCCACTGCTGCTCCTGCTGCTCCCGCTCCTGCTGCTGCTCCCACTGCTCCTGGTCCTGCTCCAGCTCCCGCTGCTCCTCTTCCGGCTCCTGCTCCCGCTGCCCCTGCTGCTGCTGCTGCTGCTGCTTCTGCTGCTCCTGCTGCTGCTGCTCCTGCTCCCGCATTCCCTGCACCTGTTCCCGCTGGTCCCATTGCTGCTGCTGCCGCTGCTCCCGCTCCCACCGCTCCCGCAGCTGCTGGTCCTGCTTCAGCTCTCGCTGCTGCCGCTGCTGCTCCTGCTGCCGCTTCTGCATCCGCTGGTCTCGCCCGTTCTCCGGCTGCTCCTGCTGCTGCGGCTGCACTCCTGCCTCCACTGCATCCGCTGCTGCTGCCACTCCTGCTGCTCCTATTGCCGGCGCTGCCGCTCCTGCTGCTGCTGCTGCCGCTCTCACTGCTTGCGCTCCTGTATCCGCTGCTCCTGCTGCCGCCGCGGCTGCTGCTGCTCCTCCTGTCGCTGCTGCCGCTGCTGCTGTTCCTACTCCCGCTGCTGCTGGTGGTCCTGCTCCAGCTCCCGTTACTGCAGCTCCGTTGCTGCAGCTGGTGCACCAGCAGCTGCCGCTCCGGCAGCCACTACTGCTCGCGCTGCTCCTGCTGCGGCTCCCGCTGCTGCTCCCGCTGCGGAAGCAGCTCCTGCTCTCGCTCCCGCTGCTGCCGCTGGTCCTGCTCCTACTCCCGCTGCTGCTGCTGACGCAGCCGCTGTTCCTGCTCCCGCTGCTCCTGCAGCTGGTGCGGCTGCTCCCACTGCTGCTACCGCTGTTACTGCTCCTGCTCCCGCTGCCGCCGCTGCTGCTCCCGCAGCTCGCACCGCTGCTCCTGCTGCTGCCGCTCGTGCACCTGCTGCTCCTGCTGCTGCTGCTGTTCCTGCTCCTGCATTCCTGCTGCTGCCGCTGCTGCTGGTGGTCCTGCTCCAGCTCCCGTTGCTGCTGCTGCCGCTGGTGCTCCTGCTCCAGCTGCTGCTCCGGCAGCCCCTGCGGCAGCCACTGCTGCTCTTACTGCGGCTCCCGCTGCTGCCGCTCCTGTAGCTGTTCCTCCTGCTGCTGCTCCCACTGCCCCACTGCGGAAGCAGCTCCTACTGCTGCCGCTGCTCCGGCTGCCAACGCAGCCGCTGCTCCTGCGGCTGGTGCAGCTGCTCCCGCTGCTGCCCCTCTTGCTGCCTGCTGAGGGTCCTGCTGCCGCTCCTGACCCTCCTGCTCCTGCTGCTGCTACTCCCCCTGCTGCTGGTGGCCGTCCTGTTTCAGCTGCTGCCGCTCCGGCAGCCCCTGCTGCAGCCACTGCTGCTCGTGCTGCTCCTGCTGCGGCTCCCGCCGCTGCCGCTCCTGCAGCTGCTGCTCCCGTTACTCCCGCTGCGGAAGCAGCCCCTGCTCCTGCTGCTGCCGCTACTCCTGCTCCTGCTCCCGCGGCTGCCACCGCTGCTGCTCCTGCTCCCGTTGCTGCTGCCACTGCTACTGCTCCGGGTGCTGCTTCTGCTGCCGCTCGTGCACCCGCTGCTCCCACTGCTGCTCTTTCTGCTCCTCCTCCCGCTGCTCCTGCTGATCCTGCTCCGCCTGCTGAAGCAGCTGCTGCTCCTCCTGCTTCTGCCGCTGCTCCTGCTCGTACTCCCACTGCTGCCGCTGCTGCTCCCGCTCCTGACCCTTCTGCTCCCGCTGCTCCTGCTGCTGCCACTCCTGCTGCTGCTGCACCCGCTTCTCCAGTCGCTGACGCAGCCGCTGCTCATACTCCCGCTGCTCCTGCTGCTGCCACTCCGGCCGCTCTTGCTCCCACTGCTCCCGCTGCTGCTGCTCCCACTGCGGCTGCTCCTGCTCCAGCTGCCGCCGCTGCGCGAGCAGCAGGAGCAGCGACAGAAGCGGGAGCAAGAGCGGCAGCAGCAGTAGTGGCAGCAGGAGCAGCAGCAGCGGGAGCAGCAGGAGCAGGAGCAGTGGGAGTAGGAGCAGCAGCGGCCGCAGCATCAGCAGCCGGAGCAGCAGTGGCAGGAACAGCAGGAGCGGCAGCAGCAGCGGCAGCAGCAGGAGTAGCGGGAGCAGGAACAGGAGCAGCGGGAGCAGCGAGAGCAGGAGCAGCGGCAACAGGAGCGGCAGCTGGGGCAGCCGCAGCAGATACATCAGGAAGAGGAGCAGCAGGGGCAGCGGGAACAGCAGCAGTGGGAGCAGGAGCAGGAGTAGCAGCAGCAGCAGCAGGAGCGGGATCAGCAGCAGTGTGAGCAGAGGGAACAGGAGCAGCGGCGGGTACAGGAACGGGAGCAGGAGCGGCAGCAGCAGCGGTAACAGCAGAAGCAGCGGGAGCAGGAGCGGCAGCAGTAGCAGAAGCCGGAGCAGGAACAGAAAAATACGGAGGAGAGGCCGCAGCAGCAGCGGTCGCATCAGCGGGAGCAGGCGCGACAGCAGTGGCAGGAGCAGTAGCGGCGGCAGCGGGAGCGGGAGCAGCGCGCGGCAGCAACAGCAGCAGAACGAGCAGCGAGAGCAGGAGCAGCAGGAGCAGAACCAGTGGGAGCAGCGGGAGCAGCACCGGCGGGAGCAGGAGCGGCGGCAGCAGCAGCCGGGGCAGGAGCGGCACCAGGAAGAGCAGCGGCAGCAGCGGGAGCAGGAGCAGCAGCAGCGGCCGCAGCAGGAGCAGCGGGAGCAGGAGCGGCAGCAGCAGGTGAAGCGGGAGCAGGAATAGGAGCAGCGGGAGCAGCAGCAGCGGGAGCACGAGCAGCGGAAGCAGGAGCAGCAGCAGGAGCAGGAGTAGCAGCGGGAGAAGTGGCAGCAGCAGCAGCGGGAGCGGGAGCAGGAAGAGCAGTGGGATGGAGAGCAGCAGCGGCAGGAGCAGCGGCAGTGGAAGCAGCAGCAGCGGCAGGAGCAGCGGCAGCGGAAGCAGGAGCGGCAGCAGGAGCGGTAGCAGCGGAAGCAGCAGCAGGAGTAGAGTCAGCGGGAGCAGCAGCGGGGCGGCAGCAGGAGCGGCAGAAGCGGGAGCAGGACCGGCAGCAGTAAGAGCAGCGGGGGCAGCAGCGGCGGGAGCAGGAGCAGCAGCGGGAGCAGGAACAGCAGCAGCGGCAGGAGCAGCGGGAGAGGCGTCAGTAGCAGTGAGAGGAGAGGGAGCAGGAGCAGCAGCAGGAGGAACAGCAGCGGGAATAGTGGGAGCAGGAGCAGCAGCGGGAGAAGTGGCAGCAGCTGCAACGGGATCAGCGGGAGCGGGAGCAGGAGCAGGAAGAGCGGCGGGAGCGACAGCAGAAGAAGCTGGAGTAGCGGGAGCAGGAGCAGCAGCAGGAGAAGCGGAAGCAGGAGCGGGAGCAGCGGGAGAACCAGCAGCGGTAGCAGGGCAGCGGCAGGAGCAGCGAGAGCAGGAGCAGCAGCAGCGGGTGCAGGAGCAGCAGCAGGAGCAGAAGCAGAAGCGGGAAGAGGGGGAGTAGCAGCGGGAGCAGGGGCAGCAGGGGGAGCAGCAGCGGGAGCAGCAGCAGCAGGAGTGCCACGCTTGTTGAATTAGTCGCTTGGGCCGGAGCTCGACAGGTTAGCCTCGTAAGATTCGAAACCGTTGCAGTGCACGCAGTATATGAGGTATTGGGTGGGGAAGAAAACTGCCTCTGTAGAATGTTAGGTTAGGACATTATGTACATGCTGATCAGTGACAGCACAGTCGCTGTTGCCGTGCAGTTCGGCCGGCCGAGCGAAGAGAGAGAACATCATCAAATGACTGCGTTATGTGGTCGCAGACATAAGGCGAGAAAGCGTTGAGCGCGCTGAAGTGGTAAGCGGAGTTACACGCAGAAAGTAAGAGACGGTCAGCCCACTCTCAATAAAGTAAATCAGTAGAGACGACGAAAGGGGAGTTAGACTTCAAAAGCGCACAAAGGTAAGAACACAGCCCACGTAGGGTCCGATTTATGAAGGAGGCTTCTTGAAGCCACGAAAGCAACCGGGGAGAGGCGGTAAGTGCTAGTTAGCTTGAATAACACAAGCTGGCGAAAATAACGGCACTTACAGCCGCTTCAGAGCCGGCTAATATATGAGTGCGCCTAACGCCACCTAAGAGGCGCTCTGAAATCCATTACGCCTTCAGTGCGATGTCTTTAGCGCTTACACCTATTCCAGAAGACGAGACAGAGTAAGTTTTCTTTATCACATTTTTCTGCGCTGCCCTCTTTCACTCCAACCCCTCCCTCCAACAAAACGTAACAATTGAGCTAGAATCGTGTTCAATTTCTTTCTAGCCATCTCTTTGTGCATTACCCTGTGCAATGAAATATTTCGCTATTAGTTTTTGACTTCCTCCACAAAATACGAATACTGACAGCAGCAAAACATCAAAACTTAATTAAAGCATTAGCGCCAACACAAGCAGTTTTTTGTTATATACGAAAAGCTATGCACCTAACAACAGCGCTCAGAATAGAATGCGGATAGCGTTCACCAACCTTCGTCGTCACCAGCTTCTTCACAAATTGTCCTTCACCTATTGCTGCCGTGCAAACTATCGAGCATGCTTTACAGGAGAAATAATTATTATTGAAATACGTACATCGAACAGCCTTGAGATGGTTGTGTGCGTGTGTGCGCGTGTGTGTGTGCGTTAAAGAGCCCCAGGTCGTCGACATTTCTGGAGCCCTCCAGTATGCCATCTCTGATAGCTGGACTCGCTTTCGGACGTTGAACCCGGCCGACGAAACCACAATGTGAAATACGGATGTGCCACCTCGTACTTCGCCGCCGTAACCTCAACCTTTGCATGTTTCACAGATACCTGCGTAGATAAGTCCACTTTTGCTTACACGCCCTAGGGTTCCCCGACAACCCGCACATCTCAATGCACTCGTAGCGCACTATGTTTCATCTCCACGTGCCTGCACTTTTCCAACTTCGCTTATATATTAGCAGTCATCTTCAATTTCGCTTAATGTGAACACTTTCAACTCATATTTACTGTACTCATCCCTTACCAGTGGCGTAGCCAGAAATGTTTTTCGAGGGGGCTGACATTACTGCTCCACCTCGTCCGGATCGAGAGAGCTATCACCAACCTGTCACCTCTCCGCTGCGCCATAAATTCTGCATGCCGGGATGTAAATATTGCACGGAAGAATAATATACCGTCCGGGGCTTTCGTTTCATCGAGTATCCTTCAGACGACGTTAATTTGTTTAACTTAACAAATGGAGAACTGAAAATTCATCATAGCCAACCATACAATTAACATGGTTCGAGTACATAGTCTTGCTGACGGACCCGAAAATGAAATGGTTCCCTGCACTGTCTCCAGTGTGCTTATAACTGATTATAATGCAGCATATGCACTCTAATGAACTGAATTGTTACGAACACACATCGACTCTCAGCCGACCACATCGACATATTTTCCACCGGAGCATACATAACGTCTAAAAACACCGACATTCAGTGCGAACACGAGGCCCGAGGGGGAGAAGACAGCGCGGCGTCAGAAGTTTTGCCTGTGGAGGCTGCTCAGTGGCTTCACGCTCCCCCCTACATTTTGTTTTATTTTTTCACGTATTCCATCTCCACGTGCTTTGTCAGCTTGTTTGAACTGACGGCCCGATAAACTATTTCAGAAACCTAAATGCACCTCTCGCTGTTTTTATTCCCGCCGAAACTTCTTTTTGAGCGTGAAAAAGAGATGCTGGAGATCAAATCCACATTGATTTCCGGCTCTGGTGGTTGTTTTGGTCTGCGGTGTATTACAGTACGAAACAATTTCGTGGATGGCTGCAAACCCTTAAAACCCTCCCCCTGGCTACGCCCCTGTCCCTTATTTAAACCTCCTCATCGGGTCTTTCATATATGGCATATCGATGCCGAGAAAAAATTTTTATACATGCTATGAAATCAATCTTCAGTCAGCAGAATAAGAATTAGCAGAATGCGTGTGAAAAGGCTCGGCCTCATTCAACGGATATACTCCCCCTCTCTTACGTTATCTTCATCAAAATCGAACTTCACTGTTAGGGACCGACGGGCACAACAGATTAGCGCAGGCCCCGATGGATCACTGTGGCGAACGCCTAACAATGGCACTTCAATCGTGACGACAGTGTGAACGAGCGGTCGTGAACGAGCGGTCGTGAACGAGCGGTCGTGACAGGACCGCTCTGTTGTTTTCTTTCCTTTTCTTTTTTTTTGTACACCGGGTTGAGCGCGTTGTCTCGACCTCGCGAGGGCAGGGAGACGCTCATTCAAAGCAAGCGCCCAATGGAAGGACGTAACCCTAGGATTTTTGCCTTTCCTTTTTTTTTATGACAGAGAGGGTTTAGTCCTCTTAAATTTAAAGGGGGCGCTGGACATCGGAACGAACCAATCAGGTTGATGTTGGTTGTGAGTGGTTATTGCTGAAATTAGGGCTGGACCGAAGGGGGTTAAAACCGAGCCCAAGGGCACGGTCCGGCGTTCCGGACTAGGTTTTGATGCTCGGAATATTTTCCCTTTAGCCGGTTCCAACCTGTATCTTTGCTGTAAATATAAATATTTGCTGTGTGTATAAAATTCAGTTTTCTTCTCGTGAACTCCTGCCCTCAAGTCTTCGCTCATACCATCTCCGACGGGGCGTCTCTGGCGCAAGGAACTTCCGCTGCAACACGGTATACCGTCTCTGACGGTGCATACCTGGTGCACAGGGCTAAAGAACCACCAACGGAACTTCACTTTCACTATGAAAGTACGAAACAGCACGCCCATCATTGAAATGTAGGCACGTTCTCCCTGTTCGCACTTTTCTTATATCCGCCGTCTGGCCAACGAAGCAGAATTAAGTGGCAAGGTAATCATGCATGACCAGGCACGAAAGGTACAGCTGCATTCGCTATCAAGCGCGCACACTACAGCAGCGATATCAAGCGTACTCGCTATCGTGAGATATGCTTCACGCTCGCACTGTCACGTAAAAAGCAGCAAGTAGGCACAGCGCATGCTCTGGTATGACCGCTTCATCCCCCACGCAACACCTATTCTGAGTGTCACCGAGAAGCCGTGCCACACGGTAGCTAAGTGGGTAACGTGCTGAGCTCGCACACGCGAAGACGCTGGTTCGAATCCCAGCGCCTGCAGCGCTTGTGCCTTCGATCGCTGTGTTGCGGGGACTGAGATTCGTACTGGTGTCGTTCCGGACTCTTCGAGGTTCCGGCTGTACACTTAGCCGCCGTGTGTGGTGGACAAGGGGAGGTGGTGTGCCTTTTAGGCACAGCATCTCTTCTCGCTGTCCCCCGGGCATCCGAAGGGTGGATGCCTGTTGCTGCTGGGGCTGGTTTTGTACGCATAGAGTACGGCGGTAATGAAGACGCAGTGCGGCGACTGTGCAAAATGCGGAACAGACTTGAGAAGCGGCATCGTGCCTCCATGTGTCACACCAAGACTGTTTCCACATGTACATGTCCGCCTGCTTCTAAAATGAATCAGGTGTGTCTCCAACGTTCCTCTGTCTGTTGGCGTACTGTATCGCGTTCATGCAATTTTGGAAACGCCGATTGTAGAAACGCTTCATACTACAGTATTATACAGTACTTAAGAGAACGAACGATCCCGAAAAAAGATCCTGCAGAACGAAGTTCAGAATATGAAATGGAGGGGAGGGGAGTTCGGTCTGTCCCTAAGGGATGCTAGAATCGCAATTCAGTCGTTTGCCAATTTCCTCTGCGTCGATGCGTCTTCGCTGCTGCAGTTCGTAATAGTAATTCCGCAACGAAGTCTGCAGTAATCTAGCCGGAACAACTTCCTGGAATTGGCAGAACATTCGAAAAGCGTGAAGACGTGCCAATCGGCTCGGGAGTCACGACTGATGGAAGATAACATCAGGTCATTGAAGTTGACGCTTTCGATGGAGGTAGAAAGGAAAGCACCGGTGTGCTGTGCGATATCAGTGCCCGTTAACACCTTACGTGGTCGAAATTGAAAGAGCTCCCCACTACGGCGTCCGTCATAAACGGATTCACTTTGGGGTGTTTAACACCAAAACAAGTCCAACCTGTAAGGACCGCTCGCAGGTGGTGTTCTTACGACCTGTCCATAACTACATGACTGTAGGTTTACATAATAATACTCGCTAGAGCGTTAGTTACTAATGTGTGAACCAACATCAAGCTTTTTGTTTCCGTTAATCACACAACTGTTATCTGCCTGCAATGACGTTAACTGCTGCGAAGCCGCTCTCGAGCTGTAACGGATAGCGAAAATGTTTGGTGGTGCTACTCCCATAAGAAATTGGAGAGCTGAAACAGGGCTGCAATAAAACATGGTGCTGGGCTAGTTAGTTAATCACATTCAGTAAGAAGACCGCGCAAAAAACAACCAAAGACGAATTAAAATCAGCTGATAGCAGCGTTCTTTTGTGTCGCGTGCCCATCTATGGTTGACTTCTTTCGCGGTCTTCGTACCGAGTACGGAGTATAAGAAAGGGCGTAGAAGCAGCGCCGAGCGCGAAACAACATGCTTAGTGAAGTTCACATGTAAGAGCGCATAAAGTCGACGACGGCGCAAAATTACAGTGTTCAGTCCCTTTCGTTTTACTCTGCGCTCGTTAAGCACTAATCTTAGTAAACTAATCTAGCTTATCACGTTAATACACACTGCAAGTTAATACAGGAGCTGTATTACACCGGTGGAGGAGTACAATTGCATACACCTGCGTTTCGATTCAGGGAACACTGGTACATTTCTCCGAGATAGCAACGAAACTCCCTCCCTATAATGCGCTGCGTCTCGAACACTCGCCCTTTGCAATGGCAAAAAATTCTGCCCAAATTGGCACCTCAGCTACTGAACAGAAATCGAAGAAGGGGGGTTCTTTATCGAACATAGCTACGGCGGGTGCACCCCCTAACAGCTTTTCGTGTGTTTGTCATTCACCTGACGCTATGACATTTTCGCGTATACGCTCGTAACAGCGAGGAACTTAGCGTGTGAAAGTCCCGGAGCGACGGCGATGAGCTTTGCTGCCAGGTGCCTCTCCTACAGCTGCGATTCTGCGGGGGTGATTGTGGTCATTGTATGCCCGGCTCGACTGAAGAGCTTGCCTGAGGTACGTGTTTTGAGAGATTGTCTTTAGCGCATAAAGGAGAGGGTCATGTTTCATAAGCGCAAACCGATACTATCGTATGAAATTCAGCCCTCTCGGTGTCTTTGATGTCAATCATCAAACACCATCAGTAGTTTTCTTATCACACAATAAAGTGAAACTCAACGTCGAGTATACCATTTCGTGATATTATAAAATTTGGTTTAAAAGTTGGTCACAATCACTGATAAGGGTAGTTAGTATTGAGCACTATTAATGACACTGAGAGGGGAACCGCAAGGGGAGGAAATCAAGCCAGAGGGAGAAGCAAGTCAAGAGACAAGAGTCAACCGAGGGGAAGAAGCAGCTCCAGCTGCCGACAACAAACCAAAGAAAAGACCGAGGACGGAGCCAACTCCAAGCAAACCAGCAACCCATGGGGAAGATACAAGGCGCCGGGAGAGAAAAGCATCAGCTTCGGAGAAGGGTCGCAACCAGGTAAGGGGAATAGTCACGATGAGAAAATAGATAGGTTAATGAGGCAAATCGAGGAAATGCAAAAGATAATAGGAAAACGAAACGAAACCATACGTAGACTTGAAAAACAGCAGAATCCAATGCAGGCACAAGCACAGACGCAACAACCCACAGCTGTAGCAGGAACAGTAGCAAGAAATGAGGCGGGAGCTAATAGTGACAAGGATACGAGACCTATACAACCGCCGCCGGCAAAACGCAAAAGCAATGACTCGAGGTCTTCACAAGACCTGGAAACTAGGGTCACAAGATTGGAAAATGGCTTCACGAAGCTAGAGAGTGTGATCACAAACTTCACAGATTTTATGAAACAAATGAATGCACAAATAAATGCACAGATTAAGACCATAAATGAAGGGGTGCAAAAACAGGCAGAGAATATTAGCCTAATACAGGTGGAGTTGGCAGCCAACAAAGGGTGGCAGCAAAAAGCAGAGGAAGCGATACTTCAGCTTTAAGATGGACAGAACGAAGAATATTAGCAATCAAATCTGGCAATGAAATTGCAAAGGATTTAGGAGAAAGAGGTAAGTGCTACAGCAGCATCTTATACAATTAGAAAACCAACCTCTCGCGATACCACTGCAGGAAACAGGGGGTCCTGCGAAATTGGCAGAATACCGAGCTTTCCATAGTAACAAAGGAGACAGAACGAGGGTGACAACGTTAGTAAAAAGAAATGTGGCAGCTCTGGAGCATGACATAGGATGTAGGGACATAGAACACGTGTTCGTGGAGGTATTAGCCGGGAGCGTCACAGAGCCGAATATTTTCATACTCAACGTCTACGGCTCGCCAAAGCAGAAAAAGATCAGATTCCGTGCATTAAAAAAAAAGGCTAAAAATATATGCGGAGGGCAACAGCTACTCATAGTAGGTGACTTCAATGCACAACATCAAGCATGGGGTTACAGTAGACAATGCTCCTAAGGCAGGCAATTATGCGAAGATATTCAGGAGCAAGGTTTCACATTGAATAACAACCCAGATAGCCCGACGAGGATAGGAAATAGTGTCAGCAAGAACACGTCTCCGGACCTCACACTTTCAAAGAACATAGGTCTAGAGTGGTAGAACTTGGAATTAAACCTAGGCAGCGACCATTATATCATAGTAATTAATACAGAAGGGGGGCCGAAAGCGCGAAAAACCAAGAAAAGCAAAATCACTGAGTGGGACAAGTTTAGAGACTGGAGAACCGCGGAGGAAATTCCACTCATAAACAATATCGAGGAGTGGTGTAACAGGCTTAACCGAGACGTCCTAAAGCACACCAAAATTGTTCAGGGGAAGGATGCTCCAGAGGTGGTAGACAGCCGGCTATTGCACATGTGGGAAGCCAAGCAGAGTCTCGAAAAAAGACTTAAGAAACAAATATGGAACAGGTGTCTTAGAAGAAGGATAGCGAAGCTTAACAAAGAAATAGAAGACCACGCACAAACCCTATGCGAGCAAAACTGGGGACACAGGTGCAATCAAATAGAAAACGAAATGGGCATGGCTAAGACATGGAGTATAATGCGACACCTGCTAGACCGAGAGAAAACTAAAACGCAAACTTCCATGAAGTTGATAAAGGCTAGGCATCATCATGGAGGCAGCGATGATGACTTCCTTAAAGAACTTAAAGACAAATAGATCGAAGAAGTAAGGAAAGATAAATTAGAAACCTACAAGTAACACCCAAACCAGCGCCTTGATGCACCCCTAACGGTAGCTGAAGTGGTAGCAGAAATCCGTAGACTAAAGACAAAATCGGCCCCAGGGCCGGATGTAATAACAAACAAGATGCTAAGGAACTTGGATAACGACTCGGTAGTTGAGCTAATGTCATGCAGAAATGCTGGGAAACAGGGGAAATCCCAGAGCAATGAAAATTTGCTGAGATAGTGCTAATACCCAAACCCGGAAAACCTCCGACGGTCGATACTTTGAGACCAATATCACTCACATAATGTGTAGGTAAACTGTTAGAACATGTGATTCAGAGGAGACTGACCAGATACATGGAGGAGAATGAGCTATGGCCCCGGGAGGTGATAGGGTTTAGACAACATCTTAGTACGCAAGATATTATGCTCAGGATACACCATGATATAGTAAAATCAAGGTCAAAAGATGGTAAAGTAATTTTAGGATTGGACCTGAAGAAGGCATTTGACAGTGTAAAACACGATGCTATTCTGCAGGGCCTCACGGAACTAAATGTAGGGGAAAGGATGTATGAATATGTAAGAAATTTTCTAACAGACAGAAAGCAAAAATAAGATACCAGGGGATAGAATCTCAGATATTCGAACTGGGGAGCAGGGGCACACCACAAGGAGCGGTGCTATTGCCCTCACTTTTCAACATAGCCATGGTGCACTTCCAGAAAAGCTAAAGAAAATAAAAGACATAAAATTCAGCCTATATGCGGATGACATAACCATTTGGACAAACAAATGCAGCGATGCTGAAATCGAACAAAAATTGCAAGAGGCGGCAAACAACACTGTACAATATGCAAATGACAGGGGCATGAAATGTTCCTCAGAAAAATCGGAGTTGTTTATATACAATCCGAAACACCTGAGGCAAAAAGAACACATGGACATAAATATAAAAGTGGAGGGACGAGCAGTCCCGAAAGTCGAGCAAATGAGGGTGCTAGGAATGGTCCTCCAAACGAACGGGTACAACGGAGAAATGATAAAGTTGTTGTTGTTGTTGTGTTGGGTTTAATGGCGCATAAGCAGCTCAGGCTATCATGCGCCAAGCACAAGGTTGTAAATGGCGTACACTATTTATTCTACAGTTTCCGTAAAACATTTGCTTCCTTTAAAAAGCTAAAAACACATGATAGATCGACAAGTCCGCTTTCACCTAAAATCAAAGCTGGATGGAAAGGAATGTGTTCATCGTAAAATCGAGTAAAATACTTTTTCCTTAGCATTTGAAATCTTGTGCATGAAAGTAAAACGTGGTTTATGGTGAGTTGCTGTCCGCATTCTTCACACAGAGGTTTGTTTTCTTTTCTCAACAAAAAATTGTGCGTCATATGCGTGTGGCCAATGCGGAGACGGC
This sequence comes from Amblyomma maculatum, assembly GCA_023969395.1. NCBI lineage: Eukaryota > Metazoa > Arthropoda > Arachnida > Ixodida > Ixodidae > Amblyomma > Amblyomma maculatum. The sequence goes on from JAJIZL010035332.1 coordinate 39,126, forward strand.
ATAAAATCACTTCTATAAAACGTTCTTGATTGCGACATGATTTCCATTCCCCTAAAGTGGGCTTCACCAACTGCAGTTTATTATTTACCTCCTTACTCCATGATGACTGCCATTCGTCCTTTAGTTTGTTGTGCACCAGCATCATGCAGTCTCTGTATGGCATGTCTATGTTCTTTATTCGTTTTCCATGGGCCTGGGCAGCGCAAAAGTCTGCTCTCTCATTGCCTCCAATGCCGACATGACTCGGGACCCAACAAAACGTTATTTTATGTCCTCGAGCAGAGGCTGTTGATATGTTGTGTATGATTTCCCCGAGTAGTGGTACAACTGCATTTTTGTGGTGAAGGGCTGTGAGAACACTTAAGGAGTCTGTGTATATAATACTGTTTGTAATGTTCTCGTTTACTATTTTGCTTACAGCCACTGCCAGAGCATAACATTCAGCTGTAAAAATACTTGCACACTGAGGTAATCTCACAGTTTTTTCCCATTTTCCATGCACTATTGCACTTCCTACGTGTTTTGTTGTCTTGGATCCATCCGTGTAAAATTGTGTGCAATTGTCATACTTTCCTTTAAGAGCTAGAAATTCTTGCAGGATGTGTTCAGGTGGTGTTGTATGTTTAGAAAACTGAGTTAGTGTGAAATCGCACACAACAGGAAGGCTGTACCATGGTGGCAGTGAATTTTGTCTTGATGCAATATTGGGGAGGGCGTTTAGTATTCCTAATTCTTTGCATTTATCCTCAAATCGAAGTAGCAAGGGTTTGATTGACTGAGGCCTATTTTTGGACAATATTCTGGAGGCACATTTAGTGACAATGGGGTAGTATATATGTTTTGGTAGGGAGCGTATTTTCAGGATATATGAAAATGTGAGCATGGTCCTTCTAAGTTCTAGGGATGGTTCGTTGGTGTCTACATAAAGGCTTGCGATAGGTGATGTCCTATAAGCACCATTAGAAAGACGCAAGCCTGAGTTATGTACAGGGTCCAAGCGCTTCAAATATGAAGGTCTTGCTGATCCGTATACAATGCAGCCATAGTCTAGGCAAGAGCGAATGACTGTGCGGTAGATGTGCAAAAGGCACGTCCGGTCAGACCCCCAGTGTTTGCGTGAGAGGACTTTGAGTATATTCAGAGATTTGGAAGCTTTCTTTTTCAGGACGTTTATGTGAGGAAGAAAAGAGAGCTTCCTATCAAATGTTAAACCTAGAAATTTGTGTTCGTGTTTTACCGGTAGTGTGATTTCATTTAGGTAGATGGTGGGGTCAGTGTGCAGTCCTCGTCTAAGAGAAAAGAGAACAGCCACAGACTTTTGCGTGGAAAACTTGAAACCATTTTTATCTGCCCATGATGCCAGCTTATTTACAGTTAGCTGAATCTGCCTCTCACATGTAGTTACGTTTGATGATGTGCACGCAATTTGCAAATCGTCTACGTAAACTGAATACATAATGGATTTCGGTATTACTTTAGCTATAGAGTTCATTTTTACTATGAAAAGCGTGGTACTTAAAATGCACCCTTGGGGCACTCCAGTTTCTTGTGTGAAGTTTTTAGAAAGTACGGAACCAAGACGTACTTGGAAGGATCGATTATGTAGAAAGTCAGCTAGACATTTTAGCATCCTGCCGCGAATTCCAAGCTCTCCCAAATCTCGCAGGATCCCAAACCTCCATGTGGTGTCGTAGGCTTTTTCAAGGTCAAAAAAAGACGGCAAGGCAGTGTTGCTTATGTAGAAACGCTTCTCGAACTGTATTTTCGAGGCGGACAAGGTGGTCAGTAGTGGAACATGTTTTCCTGAAGCCACACTGGTGAGTGTCAAGCAGTTTTGGGGATTCGAGGACAAACATCAATCTTATATTTAGAATACTTTCAAAGCACTTTGCAAGACAGCTCGTCAGGGCTATTGGCCTGTAACTACCTGGAGAATTTGGAGACTTTCCAGGCTTCAAAAGTGGCACTACAATGGCCTTCTTCCAGGACTCAGGAATTTTTCCGGGTATCCAGATTTTGTTAAACAGTTTTAACAATGCTTCTACAGAGGTTTCTGATAAATGGGCTAACATTTCGTAGTGCACATCATCAGGTCCTGGTGCAGTGTGTTTGCCAGCTGACAGTACTCTATGTATTTCTTCTAGTGTAATTAAAGCATTAAAAGGTTCATTTATGCTACCAGTCATTGGGAGTTTTTGTTTTTCAACTGTTGATTTATACTTTAAAAAAGATTGTGTATAGTGCGTAGAGCTTGAAACTGCAGCAAACTATTCTCCTAATATGTCTGCTTGTTCCTCTATACTGGTTTGTGCACCAGAGGTTGTGAAAAAAGGAACTGTGAAGGGGGAGTACTTTCCATCTAGTTTATGTACTTTTTCCCACATGTCCTTGGATGTAACTGAGCTGTTGATAGAAGATACATACCTCTGCCATGATTGCTTTTCAGCTGTGCGGCGGATATACCGAGCTTTAGATTTTGCCTTCTTGAAATTTATCAGGTTTTCATGTGTTGGGTAGCGGCGTAAAATTCCCCATGCTTTGTTTTGTTCCTTTTTTGCCTTTCGACATTCTTGCGTATACCATGCTTTACGATTTTGTCTCACCACACCGGAAGTCCGTGGAATGGCTAGGTAAGCGGCGGCAATAATACGTGCTGTGAAAGTTTCATTTAATTTATCCACATCAGAACTGTCCGAAAATATTTCTTCTAGGGCAGCTTCCTCGCGGAAGAGCGCCCAGTCGGCCAAATTTAGCTTCCAGCGTCGTGGTTTTGTTAGGGTGATTGATGGTGATGATGCTAGGCTGATAATGACTGGAAGATGATCGCTTCCATAGGGGTTGTCAAGGACGTCCCATTTAAAATCGGTAAAAACACTTGGTGAACAAAAAGACAAATCTAGGCAGCTGAATTTGCCAGTGCTTGGAGAGCAGTATGTGTGTTTCCCCGTATTTAACAAACAGACATTGTTGCACAGAATAAAACTTTCTAAAACCTGACCTCTGACGTCAGTTTGTCTGCTTCCCCAAAAATAGGAGTGAGCATTAAAATCCCCAACTAAAAGATATGGCTCTGGTAGTTATATTAAAAGAGTTTCTAAGTCATGAAGTGTAACGGTTAGATGAGGATCAATGTAAATGGAGCATATTGTTATGGCTTTAAAATGGAGCACTGTGACTGCAACTGCTTCGTATGTGGTTTTAAGGTCGATTTTTCGGGTTGGAAAACCACCTTGGACCACAATAGCAGTGCCACCTGAGAGTCTGCTTGGGTTCTGTCGATCGCAACGAAAGACTTGATGCTTTTTAAGGATGTTTTTATTCTGTGCTCCAAGGTTTGTCTCCTGGAGACACAATGCGACTGGGGAAAAAGAACCTAATATATCTGTTATGTCAGTGTAATTGTTTAAAAGTCCACGACAGTTCCAGTGAACTAAAAATGCCATAGTAAAATATTAGTTTAGGATGGTTTAAAAACCTAGGCAGTTGGGTCCTTTGGACCTGTTATTGGGACTTTGTCCCTTCGTTTTCGCTCGAGAGAGCTTTGCCGCCGCTGACGTGGCGGCGAGGAGGGAGATGTGTCCATCACATCCTCAGATGTGTTGGACGTTCGTGCAGAAGGCACGGGTGCACTTGTTTTAGGCCTTGCCCCTTGGGACAAGGCCTTCGGGCCCGCTGACCTGGGGGTCAACGCAGCCTGTTTTGGGGGTAGTGGAGCAGCACCAGCTACTTCCACCAGGGGCGCGGATGGCACCACCCCAGACTCATTTTTCGTGGCCTGGGTAGGTGCTGAAGACTCCTGTGGTGCCGCGCCCTGCTGCGCCACAGAGGAATAGGAAGGGTGTTGGATTGAATATCGTTTGCGTGCTTCGGTGAACGTGATGTTTTCTGTTACCTTTAGAGTGATTATGTCCTTTTCAGTCTTCCACACCGGACAGCTACGCGAGTAAGCAGGATGGTTGCCCTGACAGTTTGCACAGAGATGGGGTTGAGCTTGGCAGTCATTGGTTTGGTGCTCATGTGCAGCACACTTTGCACAAGTGAGTCGGCCTCGGCAGCTCTGAGCACCGTGACCGTACTTCTGGCAGTTAAAGCAACGTCGTGGGTTGTATGGGTTGTAAGCAATGTATGGCCTCAGGTTGAGTTTTGTGTACCCCACCTCCACAGACTCGGGGAGTACGCTCAGTGCAAAGGTAAGGACAAAGTGTTTAGTCTCGATTTCTTTGTTGTCACGTCTTATTTTTATTCGGTATACATTTGTCACGTGTTGCTCTTTCAGCCCTTCCAGCAATTCCTCCTCTGTCATGTACTTTAAATCTTGGTCAGAAAGAACACCGCGAACAGTATTCAAAGAACGATGTGGGCTAATCACAACAAGAATGTCACCAAAAGCGCTGACTCCTGAGAGTTTCTCATACTGATGATGATATAAAAGTTCCAACAGCAGGTCTCCATTTGCAAGCTTCTTGATTTTGTAACCCTTGCCTATAGCTTCAGTCAGTGTCTTTGCAACAATGAACGGTGAGGCTTGTCTTGCTGTCTTTTCTGAGTGCTCACTATGAACTACATGAAAGTGTGGGAAGGTGCTCTTTGTTTTCAAAAAGAACTGGGCAGTTTGGTCGGTGCGCCCTCGTTTCGAAGGAAGGCGATCAGTTGAAGAAGAAGAGGAAGCCATAAAAAATGTATATTGTTCGGCTGCGGTGCCAGCCACCCACCATGGAGCCCAACGAGGGGACGGGACAGGAATTGGCAATCAAGTCCTGCCCACGCCAGCTGTACACCGTAACTATAACCCAATATGGCGTAACTCAGGGTGGTTAGCCACACAAGGTTAACCCTCGCCGCCTGGAAGTAGGAAGAAACGAAGAAAGGTAAGAGAAGACAGGAAAGTTGTAAGAGAAGGGATAGGAAAGTGAAAGATGGAGGGGAGGACAGGAAAAGGCGACTGCCGATTTCCCCCGGGTGGTTCAGCCCGGAGGTGCCGTCTGTGGGAAGCGTGGGCCAAAGTGGTGTGTTGCCTCCACCGAGGGGCCTTAAAGGTCCAAAACACTCGGCATCGGCTCAACCACCAGGATCCCCTTTTCCCCAGACACGGCGATGCCACGCACGGCTAAGCGTGGGTGCTCGGGGTCCGTGGTGTCGCACAGCACACGCAAACATCTGCTTTAACAGATGCCCCCTGCGGGGGAAATGATAAAGAAACTGGAAGGACAGGTCATACAAACGACAAACGTTATAAGGAGAATAGCCAATAAAAAATGAGGCCTTAAGGAAAGTAACCTATTAAGTCTCATACAAGCTTTCGTAATAAGCAGGGTCGGATATGCCACGCCATACTTAGGCCTGAAAAAGGCCGAAAAAGACAGGATCGATAGCATGATCAGAAAATGCATTAACAAAGCACTACACCTCCTGGCATGGTAGGGGTGGCATTAAGAGATAGGAAACGTGCAGGGGTCAGAGAAATAACTCAGGTTACCGACATTCTAGTGGAAATTATGAAGAAGAAATGGGCATGGGCAGGACATGTAGTGCGAAGAGAGGATAACCGGTGGTCGCTTAGGGTAACAAACTGGATTCCAAGGGAAGTGAAGTGTAGTAGGGGGCAGCAGAAAGTTAGGTGGGCGGATGAGGTTAAGAAGTTCGCAGGGGTCAAGTGGATGCAGCTAGCACAGAACCGGGCTAAGTGGAGAAATATGGGAGAGGCCTTCGCCCTGCAGTGGGTATAGTCAGGCTGATGATGATGATGACACCTTCCGGCAGGTACCTCCACGGACAGGCTAGTGATGCTGAGAATGCACAACACCTTAGATGGAAAAATTGAGGCAACACTAGCTACACAAGAAAGAAGGCTAGAGAAAACTAAGAGTGGAAGGAACATATTGAGGGAAATAAGTATACAACCGAAGGAATACTGGGACACGACAGAGGAAATGAGAGTGGAGGTCCGGAAACGGATCCATATCCCTCCATTACCAAAGAACATGTACCCTGAATATAATAAGCAAAGACGAGAGAAAAGGGCCGAACCACAGACACGGAAATTCGAGACGGCAAATTCAGGTAGAATTGCATATGTAGACGCTGCATACTGCGACAAAGGAAAAATGAATGCAGTCGTACTCAATGGCAAGCGAGAAATGGTTACCAGCAGATTCTATAAAAACAAAATCGATACAGACAGCGAAAGAGACTGCAATAGCACTGGCTCTTGCTCAGACCGAGGCAAACTAGATAGTCAGTGACAGCAAAAGCGCGATCAGGAGCTACACCGTTGAAGTAATAGCAAAAATTGTGGGTAGAATCCTCGATAAAAAGCGAATAGAAAGAGACGTCACCGTTGTTTGGACGCCAGCCCACGTAGGCGTGCCCGGAAACGAGGCGGCACACAAACTATCCCGAGATCTCACACACCGGGCTGGAGGAGTGCCACAGGAGCAAGGCAAACAAGAGAACCTGGTTAACTATAGCGAAATAACAATGCAGTACAGACTGAGCAGGAGGGCCCTACCACCACCAGACTCCACGTTAGGCAAAAAGGAAGCAGTAGCATGGAGAAAGCTACAGACAAATACACACCCGAACCTAGTTCTTGTCAACCATATATGGCCAGAAATACGATCAGACGTATGTTCACTATGTAAGGAAAGGGGATCTCTAGATCACATAATATGGGAATGTGCAAAGTCACCAGGCAGGGCTAAAAATATAACTAAAGACGCCTGGGAAACTCTTCTGCGAAGCTCAGACCCAAGATCTCAAAGAGAAATTGTTCGATTGGCCGAAGATGCCGCCGTAGTCCAAGAACTACCAGCCTACAACTAAGGCGACTGTCCCACCTTTCGGGTCTAACCCCCGAAGAGCGGGATAGTCACTCTGTTGGACGAATAAAAGTTCTCTCTCTCTCTCTTTGACGATAAGGGGGAGACGTACGCTCCTCCTCAAAGATATCACACGATAGCGGCCTGTGGCCGCACTGGGGTGGCCCAGTGAGGCACCTGCGACGTCACAACACAAACAGAACCACAGTGAACACAAGATGTTCGAAAGGGTTGCGCCGGCGCCTGATGCCGGGGTTCATACTGACGTTAAACATCCTATATGCGAGCCGCCGCATTGTTCTCGCAAATACAAACTCGAAAAGAACATGCCCAGAGGCTCTAAGGAACACCGCGGCTCTAAGGCACGCTGATCATTCGGTCATTGGGAAGGCGTGGGGAGGACGCCCCAGCGCCTATGCCAGTCAAAATCTCGCACTTCATTTGGCAACCCAAGCTGCCCAAGCTCGCTATTTGGGGACAGCGGTCTCTCGTTGCTCATCAGCTCAAAGCCTGCGAATGGCAACTAGTTGACTGATGCATATGGCTGGTGCGCGTTTTGTACGCATACGGTACAGCGGTAATGAATATGGGAGACGAAGTGCAGCGACTGTGCAAAAACCTGAACAGGGTTGAGAAGCGGCATCCTGCCTTCATGTGTGAAACCAGAACAGTTTACACATGTACATGTCCGCCTGCTTCTGAAATGAATCAGCTTTGTCTTCAACTTTCCTCTCCGTCTTCGCGTGTTCTGTGTACCTGCTGTATCGCGTTCACTCCATCTAGGAAAAGCTGATTGTAGAAACGCTTCATACTACAGTATTATACAGTGCATGAGAGACGGAACGATCCCTAAGAAAGATGCTGCCGAATGAAGTTAAATATATGAAATGGTGTGTGCACGAAAGAAGACAGTGTCAAAACCCAAGTCACTATTCCCATGCAGTATAGCCAATTATGGAGTCCCAGCGCTTTCAGAATCAATTTGTCCTTCTCCCACTGCCGACAACTCCTCTTGAAGACGTCCCCCTCCTCACTCATTTGAACATTGAGGAGGGGGTGGGAATGGATGGGTAGGGTGAGAAGGGAGGAGGAGAGGGGGTTAGGGCGGGCTTTAGGTAGGGCGTGCTACGCTGTTTAGCTTTTTGTTAGTGTTGGTAGTTTGTTTTTGACCGTGCCGGCGTAGACCACTCGCAGAGGAGGTAAGGAACGCCGACAGCGGGACTCGAGAAAAAAAAAATTACGGCAGCAGCAGTAGCCCTCTGCTTTATTGTATGACTCCCCTTCGTGCGGATGTTGGATAGCGTGTTGTCCATGTCACACTCAATAAAGCGCCAACCACTTTTCAAAAAGCGCTTAAATCCTATGTTCACAAAGTGTGAATCGTCAAATATGTAATTCATATATAATCATCATTTCTTAACATACACAGTTCTGTACCCGAGCAAAAGTGTTCGCAAACCGAGTGGTCTGTAATTTTAAATCGCGAAAAAAAAGCAAGGAAGAATAGAAAAACCCTGCTAAGAACACTGTTATTCTTTCTTCCCGAAAAGAGCAAAATTTGGGCACCGAAGTAGGTGAAGTTCAGCTGCAATTTTTAATCTGCTCTGAGATCTTCAAAGCTGTTACCTATAACCTTACAATGTGTTGCTGTGGATAAAAAAAACACTGCCTTTGCTTTGCTTCTGGCTCTTCGGCAGAAACAAAAAAAGAAACCTCTTATATTGGCCTTAAGATCAGCTTCTATTCATTGCAGTGGGCAGTGCAGCAAAGATTAGGCGAAAACCTTGGGCTTTGCTATTTTCTCTTTTATTCAGTCGCACTCTATCAAAAAAAAAAACATATTGAACTTCGACACGCCGGGAGGCTTATTAAACGCCTTTAGTAGCCGCATGGCATGTTCACGTATCTTCTGTTACATTATTTACAAACAATGAACCTCCACTACTTATGTGCACTAAGTCGGTTGACAGCCATCGGCTGCTGTTTGCGACGTAGCAAAAAAAAAAATGTCGAAATCAAAGGTAGCTTTGCTGTTTCTTAAGCATAGAAATTAATTGTACGACTTCATTTTCACCTGCCGGACGAAGGAGGATGCTTTCAGGTGAAAATTAACGATTAAAGCGATCTGCTAGAGCTTTACGACTTAGGGCGATGATTGAATGAATGGAAACAATTATTTCGTTAAACTTAAGGCTGCATCTGGTAAACGACGAAACACTGATGACCCCTAGGGCGCATGCGACAGCGATATGTTAATTTTCTGTTCATGTGATCCGCCTAGGAAAATTGAATTTTGCTTCCAATAACGACGCTAAAGAAACTGGCACAACCTCTTCATGTGTGAGTGGGGCTAGACCTATATGACCTAAGCACGACCTCTGATACCCGGCTTGAAGGAAGGGTGGACAGATTTTCCTCACACTGACTGTGCCCCACGGCATCGCGCAGTCTTGGGCGCTGTTATGCCCGGGGCTCTAAATCGTCGCGGAGGGTCCGCGCATATGGAGAGCGTCGCTGGAAGGCCAGATGTGGTTTTTTCCTTGCGACAGCGGGCCGAGGCATGCTGACGGGAGACGTCAGTACAAAGGAGAACGGAACCTCATCTTCCCGACAGGCTAACTGAAGTCAAGCGCTTTGGTCGGCACCCGGAACGGGCGTCTATTGATCTTCGACACCCCTCCTCTGAACAATGGACCACGGCCCGGGGCGAACCAGGAGCCGCGGCACGCTGTCGTGTTGTGACCCAGCTGTGAGAGATGGCTACTGTTCACTCAAAGATGCTGCTGCACATGCCGCTCGATGGCCATTAGGACCAAACATTGTGCTGCTGAGGAGAAGTGCCCATCGCCTGACCAACGCCATTGCAAAGATGGTTGAAACCAGATGGGACATCACCGCTTCAAAGAGAACAACGGGGACAGCCTGGCTGTTGTGCAGTGGTATACAGCATTCCCTGTACAAGTGCGAGGAGGTGTGTGTATGTGTGCGCGTTTGTGCGTGAGGTGCTGATGGAACGATTGGGCGGAGCCAAAGAAGGCATGGGTGGAGCCAAAAGAAGCGGTTCAGCGCCTATTGGACGTTTGGGCAGCTGCGGGTTCCACAGTGGGATTGAAAGGTGATTTAAGCAGCCTACGAGGGCTGCTTCGGTGTGTCTAGCCTGTGCTCTCAGTTCATTAAGAGCTACCTCGCTCACTTTCACGTGCTTACACGTTTATGTTTTGTAAATATGTAAAATAAATCTTCGGTTTGCTCTTCTCCCAACAACTCCTGTGTTGTTCTGTCTTCCTCAACGCCTTGCGGTGAAGTTCCTATAGGCCCCTATCTTCCGATCATATCAACGCCACTGAAGTTTTTACCACGCAGACAGCATAATGGGCGGTATCAGAATAAGAGTTGTATGTAATTGAATGTTTGTAGTTAATTACAATTTCGCACATTCTTTATCAAATTATTACTCTTTTGACGCAGTAACGCTTCGGGTAATTCCACTATTTTTTTTTCTTTATTGATTACTATAGCGGCAAAGCGTCCGTAAAGAAGTGATTCTCATTGTTTAGCCGAACAACGTGCGCATGGCTGCCTGGCATATAGTGCTATCCGCGGCCTTCGTTTTGGTGTAGCTGGTGTCTTTGTACATGTTCCTTCAAATAAATTATGCCTAGCAAATTCTTCACAATAAAACTCTTCCTTTCTTCACTTCGAATGCTTCTTGTTAGCAGCTTCATCAGAAGTAATGTTGCCTTCTGTTAATGTGGACAGTTTGGTTCACAAGCAAGAATTTCCAAAAACCAAGCTATCCAAAATAACGAAGTGCGAAAAAAAAAAGTTTTTAAGAACAAGCCATAAAGAATGGCTGTTTTTGTGGATATCAGTGGCCACTGAAATTGAAAGTACACATAATTGTGTGCTCTGGAAACCAATCGTACCGGTCAACACTATGTTGGAAATAAGGTACGTGGTGCAGAAAACGGTAAGTCGTGCATAGGAGTTGCGTGCTGCAAGGTAAGGACCACCTAGCTAATAAGGGAAGTCTTATGAAAATGCCTGCAGCCTGGAGATATTGGATGACAGTTGGAATCCTTGCTGTATTTTCTGCGCGGTGAACATAAGCTGTGCAGTATTGGTTATTTGGTCTGAGTGCCATCATTGTGCACACTGAGAGAAAGTCATATATCGCTCCAAAACCTAAAAGTTTGGTTGTAAAAGGTTGGTGCAAAAAGTGACTTGAAAAA
>JAJIZL010035333.1:0-11031 GCA_023969395.1 Amblyomma maculatum
ATGAGTACATTGAGACAATTCAGTAAAAGCTTGGTAGGGTAGTAAAGAAAACAAAAAGATAGTGTGGCTAGATATTGTTAATTTTCGAAAGGAGCAAGAGAAAGTCACTGCTTGCAATCGAAGTCGGCATCGCAGTGTAGTAGCGCAGTCCCGAGTCCCATCGTTCCGTGCGGTGTGTGCCACCAGCAATGACAGGCATTGGCATTGCCATTGCATGACACATCTCCAGAGATTGTTGCCTCATGCTGTGGCGCCTGTATGCACAAAAGCATCGCTGCCGCTCGGCGATGCCTCCGCTCGCCACTTCGCTGTAAGCGGGTCAAGCTCTTCGTGCACTTCGAGTAATGCGGCTTAAAATGAATGCGTTTGGGTCGGGACCGAAAGATATTTCGAATAAAACGATATCGTTATAACGAGGGATTACTGTAGTGCAAATATCTCGAAAGGAAAATTACAATTCCTTACATACATTCCCTCTGCACTATAGCTAGTAGAGACAACACTCCCATAAAGCATTAATTGTACACTTTATTCTCAGCATGTGTAAAATCCACTCACCCCCCCCCCTTTTTCAGACAACAGCAAAGCTGTAAGTGTTTTTCTAAACACGTTTCCTTGTCACCACTGCTTTGGCTCCACTTGAATCCTTTTCTTCAGATAATGTCTCGCTAGGCAGGTGTAGTCTACTCTGATTTGCTTTTTTTTTCTATTGTCCTCTTCTGGAAAGCTCAGTATTCCCCTGTGGCCACATATCTTGTTAGATCTCTTTACGATGCCTGTCTGTACCCTTTCAGAAACAGGTGTCATAATCCAACCTGCTTCAGGTGGTTATCTTGTAGCTTATCCTGCTGCTGCCACTCTTTATTTTCGTTTTAGGTCACCTTGTCACAGGTTGCAGGCTCATAGAAATTGATACCCAAGGAAATATTCTTTCACTCCTAGCCCTGCTTCAAGCTTGCATCTGTACAAGACATGGCAGAACAGAATTTGTCAAGGTACATGGGTGCCTTCAAACGTTATTAGCACTGGCTTGGTCTTTCTCATCATTCAAGTGGAAAGGATCGTCGCATGCCGCGGTTGAAGAGTTTATAAATGTTCGGTTTCCGAAAGACCTTTTCCAGTTTCGTGAATTACGTCCCGGTACGAATTCACGGGGGCTATCATGCAAGATTGGATGATATGAGTTTTGGCTTGAATGAATAACGAGGTAACTGCTGCTACCTTTTGCGCAGTGAATTCATTGGTGGTCTTCAGAAGGATGACATTCTGGTGGTACTTGATTTTCAGAGTTCTTTCTAGCCCTCCCTCTTCCCTACCTGGCTTTTGTACACAAGCAAAGGTGCATTTAAACCCTGCAGTAATGATTGAACTGCCCAGATGAGAAGTTCTCTTGTCAAAATATTGGCTCAGCTTGCAAACTCCAACTTGCCCTAGACCCTTCTTCACAGCTCTTTTATAAACCAACCAGCCTACTTACTTTAGCTTGCGTAGCCATATACTATAAAAAAAGATGTTCACTCTGTCAAGCAACAATAAATTGTGGATTGAGGTGAAGATGTTTCTGACATAGAGTGCTGCACCACTGTCAGGCTAAGTTAATGTACACCTTATTTTGACCCTATGCAGCATTTTTGAACATCAGCTTCTGCCTAGTGCATGATATGGAATTTTGTAGGCTGTGCACCAGCCTTAACTTTGCATAATTTTGAGTGTCTGCTGCAATAGTCTAATGTGACTAGTGGTGGTGATCCACTTGGTCTGAAGCAGCCTCAGTTGTAATGCCACACCTTGCATTGACCAAGGGGCGGCACATAATGTCTGCTGGCTGTCTTGCCCGTGTGTGCAAACTGTTCAGCTATGGTATACAAAAGCACATAGAAAGTTCTGTTGAATTAAAACAAACATGGAATGCATGTTTGAAATGAATAATACCAAATAAAGAGGCAGAAGTGAACTGTTTTGTGACTATATTTCAGCAACCTTTTGGCCTTCAGTTATGACCAATACAATAGTTAAGCAATTAAACATACTTATGCAAAAAATATGGTTCACTGCATTTTCTACCTGTTATAACACGAGATGTAAGTTTGGTTTGGCTCTTTAGGTTTAATGTCCCAAAGTGGCTAAGGCTATGAGAGACACCATAGTGGCGGGTTCAGGAAATTTCGACCACCTGGGGCTCTTTAATGTGCACTGATATCGGACAGCACAGGGGCACCTTGCTTTTTCCATCCATCAAGAAGCGGCTGCTATGGCCCAGATCTAAATATAAAGTGCTAACCGCATGAGTGACACTTGACGGCGGTGGGCTGAAGGCGCGCGACTTTGGGGAAAGGCCGCGGCGCTGCTCTAGATCAGCCGTCGTCAAACTGTTCTCTCTCATTCCTTCCGCGCGTGGCTCGAAAAACGTCGCGCATCAAAATGCCGAGGGTGGTGCGATAGTCTTTGGGGAAGGACCAGTGAAATTGGAGTTCGATGTACGACGCAGCTTCTCTATACCTTTGCATGGAGTTTTCAAGGGGATATTCTACTAGTTTGATAGAACCATAATTCGAATTATCCTGGTTCAGCTCTAGTCATTATCTGCGAGTACTTGCCAAATCTACCCTATCCCATCATATTTTTCGTTATTTTCCTTTCGTTGTCTAGATCTGTTGTTACTGCCTGTCCTAAGTATATATATTCTTGCTACTTTTAGTACTTCGCTACCTATTGGTAAACTGCTATTCCTTCCCGAGGCTGTTAAACATTACTTCTGTCTCCTGCGTGCTGATCTTTAGACCTACCTTTCTGTTTTTCCTGCCTAGGTCATCAATAATTTTTTTGCAGTGGGTTAAAATGTTAAGCATGGAGGTTGAAAGCAAAATGCAGTTTCTCAAAGCTAAATAAACTCAGGACTACAGAAATTGAGAGCTTGTTCGAGAGGTAGAAAGCGAGAGAGTGTTTACAGTTTACCAGGTTCGTTGACGCCGGCATCTTTGAAACTCGAAACTTGGGCTGCACTGCTGGCTGGGCAACTATGCAAAGCATCTACCAAGCGAGCTGCGCAGTGCTGCGAGGAGTCAAATTCTTTCAGCAGCATGCACACCGGTGCCAGCATGTTGCCTCTTCCCCATCTCATCTGCAGGCCATGGTGTGGCTTATCAAGTGCATGCCTTTTAGAGGCTAAGTTATAGCCTTGACTCAAATTTGTGTGACCTGCTATCGAAACGTCTCCCCTCCATCTCAAGGGGTCCAGTGGCTGAAAACCACTGTTCTAACATGCACAGTGCTACAGGGCTGTGTCAAAATGGAACTGCCATGTTTCATTTTGCTATTTTTGTGTACTACCACTTGCATAGCCGTATGCAAGATCTATTTGTGTATGGCATGGGCTGATGAAGGAGAATTGAAAAGATACATGTGTTTTCTTTTTTTCAGATTGTCTGATGCAGTATATAGCAAAACATCCGAAAACAGATGTGCCTGATGAAGTACAAATTCAGTCATGCCGCCAACATCTGCGGCGCTTCTTCATTGAGGCCAGCCGGCAAGGACATCGCAGGAAAATCTCAGTTGCCGATGATTCCAATAAAGCTAGAATCTGAGCTCGACTTTCTATATGCTGCTTATTCAGTGCGTGCTTCAGTAGGTGAGCCATTTCTGCTGCTACCTGGATGCACAGAAGCTGTAAGCTTGCATGCTCAGTATATCACTTAGCAGGTTAGCAAATACAGCATCGGCTCCTTTGCCATCAGGGAAAATAGGGGCACTACCAGCATTCTGTATTTTCTTCACCAATGAACTGTAACTATATGTGGTACACACCACTCAGTGGGCTGTACCACGGCCGGTCTCGAGGGAGAGCGCGCTTCTCTTCTCTTACGGCCTCACCTAGTGGGGTCTGTTTTGACCTCCCGCCGCACCTCGGTGGGGTCGCCACCGCCCCACTGCTGTGCCTCTGCTACCGCCGTTCATGCGCAAAGGAAACGCACTCGCTCTTTGTCCAGCCCGCGTCAGATGCAACCGGCAGGCCCTGACATTTCACTCCTTTGGTTTATAAAAAGATGCCATAATCAGCGTCTAAGATTTATCATGTACGAGGAATAAAATATAGTCAACACCCCTTGTCCTTCAACGAAGGACAAGCGGTGTTGACTATAATTCTTGTCCTCGTAGAAGTGTACATGAAGCTGCTTCTTTAGGTAGTTTCAAGATAGTGCAAGCGTCACACCCGAAATCACCGATTAATTTATCAATGTATTCATCGACGTAAGCTAAACCTGATAATGTGACAGTGGGTAATGGGATGACAGGAGATGCCACCACAATTCGTTCATTTCTTCGGTTACTGATTGCGGCCAAGCAGAAATGATTTCTTCGGCATCGACGAAAGCTGCCTTGATTTTGCTCCAAGATGAAACTTCCGTCTTGACAACGTGATCAAGTGCCGCTGTTACGGCCCTTGCGTCTAGCATCTCGTTCTTTCCCTAGGAGAGCCTCAATGGGGTCGCTATTGAGTTTCTTGGTGAGGGCGGAGCCGACACTATTCCCCAGGAGGTATTCTAAAACTGGTACAGTAGACTCGTGATGAACAGAATTCCTTGAAACATTTCCTCAGTTAAAGTTCCCTTCTTTAATGCTTTAGAAGTTTCTTGGGTGCTTTATAAGCAAGTGAACTCGTTTGTCAGCCACTGCAATTGAGTATCACCAGCTGCGTCATTTATTAGCCTCTTTTTACCGCTTACAGCACAAGTGGTGTCATGAATATCAAACCATTCCTTTGTTTTTATAAGCATACTATGTAAAATTTGTTTAAAACAGCATTTTAAAATAATGTTTAAATACAACACATTTTCTAATATATAAATTATAATAACATTAAAAACTCAACCTTAGAGTCTACTTTGACTGTTATGCTAATATTTTATATCATGCAAGCATTATGCAATTCACATTACATCTTTATGAAATTATTTCCATCTTCGGTGCTAGATATGGATGGTTTCGCATCTAGCGCTGAAAGACAGTTTTGCTGTTGCAGAGGAGTTGCAGTAATGTTAGCCTTGAAGAAGCTTCAATGTGATCACTGCTGATTTTTTTTTTTTGCATTTTTGTGCAGGCTTGGAAAAAATTCGGGTTGAAATTGGCAAAAGTAGCTAACATGCCGCAATGTATGTCATATATGCTTCCGAGCGTCCGCTGAGCGACAATGTTTTTCATATAAAGAGTGTTCACGTGTATAGTACACTGACGATAGTACACTGCATGCCGCTGCAGCATCTATTCCGTGTTCTTTTATTTTGGGGCTGCACTCATCATGAAACCTGCGAGCGACAACATGAAACCAGGCAGAAGCCACCCGGCGCCGCTGAAGCAGATGCGGAGCAAACAGTGAGCAGGTCGCGTGCCTTGCAGCGGTGGAGAGCGTAACTCGAGGAAAAACGTTCCCATTGCTCCCGCGGCTATTGAGGAGGCCGGAAGAAAGAGCGCACTCTCTCCCTCGAGACCGGCCGTGGCTGTACATACCTACCTTGCTATCCACCATGCACACCATAACGACCATGTACACCATAACGACCATGCGCACCATAATGACCATGCACACCATAACGACCATGCCCACCATAACGACCATGCCCACCATAACGACCATGCACACCATAACAACCATGCCCACCATAACGACCATATGCCGACTACCATAATCCACCATTATCATGGTTCCATCATAACCACCATGAGAAAAATTTCCGACAGGGATGAATGCAAAAAACATCAGCATGTGATACCTACCAATTCAATGTCTCCTTTACAGGAAGGATGGTTTAGGGCAGGGCACCCATGGCTGATATAATAAATTGCCTCAACCGATTCATGACGCTCTCTGCTTCATATTCAGGCAGCACTCCCTCGATGGCAGATGAAATATGCTGCAAAAGCAGTGTGACAATACAATTGCATCAGCTGGACTGCAAGCATTATTGCCAAACAAGCCGTAAACGCAGTAAAAGAAAGACTTCATTAAATCCATGCTTCTCAAAATCCACAACATACAATTACTTTCCCTATACTCCTAAAGAAAAGCTGTCTCAGAAAATGAATTCCTAGCAGCTCTAGGTCACATGCCATAAGTTACCAAAAAACTCGATCCAATCATCTGTTTCAATTCTGACCCTTGTCAGCAATGTCAAACATTATTAAACGAAGAACTTCCATAGTTGAAATTCACTTTTCAAAATATGCTGTTTCTCTTTTAAGGTTCTTAGAAACTAAACAAACCAGAAGACTAAGTTTGAAAGCTCGAACCCCTTAGCTTACAGCCAATTGTTAGCTTGACCCACATAACTTGCCACGCCTCCGTAAAAAAAAATGAAACCCGTTGAGACTTAAATAAACAATACGTACTGACCTACTGAGGATACAAATATAACTATTACTGTGTTGGAGTCTGCGAATTCTTATGAATAAAATGATATATCCCCCCCCCCCCTGTGCTTACTTGGAAGGAAAGCTTAAAATACAGTATAATTTTACGCGCAAAAGTCGTTGCTTATGGACTATTCCAATCAACCTCGAATTACCGGCTCTATGTGCAAATAGCTCAGCAAAGAAACCCTATAAATAAAAAAGATAGGTAGCGAGCGATCGCACCCATCTGATGGAACATAAAAATAGCGTCTACATCGCTTTTACGCCTCTCTCAATATTTGAAGCTGACAGTTATGGCTGCGAGGCTAAGCGGTTGTTTACGTTTGAATAATTAGTAATAACTCCGCAAAAACAAACGCCTTAACTATCTGAACTTTGTTGCAAAATGATAGGAAAGAGGCCGCGGACCATCGAGGATCACTTTTTAGAACTTAACTAGGTGCTAAAACAGCTAAACGATGAAAAATCTTCCTAGCACATTGGTCGCGCTGTGTGCCGCAAAAAAAATAATGGGTAAACGCGTGTAAGCTAAAAACTGCTCAGTTCAGAAACATACAATTTTCCGTGAGTATACGCAAAGGGTTTATAAAAAAGGAATGAAAACTTTTAGTAACTTACGTTGAAGATTTCTGGCAGAAAGAAGTATTTTTTTCCGTGCTCGACGTCGCCAAACTCCGCCTCCCCAAAAAGTTTTTTTGCAGGTCTTCGGTGCACGATCACGTGACACAATCACGTGACGCATGCCTCTATTTTTGCAGGCATTCGGAGAGCAATCACGTGACACATGGGTGCCGTAGGCAAGCCGTAGTCTCGGCGTCCGCTCACGCGAGTATCGTGGAGTTCGCTTTTTTTTTTTTAGTTGCGCTGCCGCGCTGCTAGACGAAAGGCGGGAAGCGTGGAATGCCGAGCGAGCCCCGGTTCTGTGCGTTCGCAATCTTTTGCTTTCGTTATTTTTCTTCCGGCGGTTTTGTGGGGTGGCTGGTATACGAGGCGACGCAGAGACTCGGAGTGGCGAGCCCGCTTCTTCACAGCGCGCTGCATGGATCATGTGTTTGCTTTCCTCATTGTAATGAAAACTTGAGTTCTGACCGTATGCGGGGCCACACATATTGAGTACCTGCGCATAAGTTATTTGCACACACGCCCGCTCACACACATGCAGATTTGCAGTGGCGGAAAAGATATAGCTCTCAAGACTGAGAGCATTATCCATTTATGTTAAATAAACACGAAAAACTGATTGCTGATTTGGTTACATTTACTCGGAGACAGCTTCGTGAATATTTTGTGAAACTTTGAAGCCATCCTTTTCGCTCTATTGATGACATCACGGCGGTATTACCATGAAATTGCGCTGTTATTCGGTAAATACATATCTATTTTCCTTTTTTTACTTTTGATGCTGTTCATTTCTGTAATGCCTGCAATGTTTATGCCTGTAATTTGTACCATGTAAACTCTCAAGCAGTGTGCAACTGCTTTCTAGCCTAGAAGCACCTTGCAACCACAATCTCGAGAGGGTGGCTGCAGCTAGAACTAGCATAACGTTCTTAATGGATCACAACACACGGAAGGATTAATATGTTCAGCTACAGCTGGTTCATATTCCGTGGTTCTGCATGTAATTGCTGTTAATTGTGCCGTAAGGGCGCTTAATTTAGGCACAGAACAAGGTCAGTGCTGCGGACCGCAGGTTGCGCGGTGATATAGTTCACCAGGCTGAATGAGCGCGATGCGAAGGCAGAGAGCGAATATGCGTGTTTCTGCAGGCGCATTCTATGCCGTTATGTGTGCTAGTTCGCCCGCACCGCCCCCTTCTCTGCGCCTTCCCTCTTCCGCTCTCTTCTCTTACCATTAGCGTGCCTCCCTTCTCCACCCTTGCCCTTAGCACGAACCTCACCCAGACACCACCTCCAGCAAAAACGCAACAAACAAAAGTAGGACCTGTAGAGCACTCGCTCGGTTGAAGCACATGCCCAAAGGCTTCTCTGTGGTCTCGGATAACCTCCGCGAGCGAAACATACGATGCGCGCGGTCAGGAACATATGGGCTGAGATATGGCCGCTGCCTTGCCGGGAGCTGTGGCGCAGAAGTGAATAAGACAATTGCTAACATATTGAGCGCGGCGATAGAAAATGTCGGCGACGCGGACACCGATTTGTTTAAATAAGTGGTGGGCAGGGGCGTAGCGTGAACAGTGGGGTGGCTCGACGGCGTATGGGCGCACAGTTCTAATCCCGATCGTGTCGATAAAAGAAAGAAAAAAGGGAAGTTCATTTTTTTTTCTGGTGAAAGTTTTGTCCACGGCAGGGAAAAGCACTCTCCATTTTCGAGTAATTTCGGCGCGCGAAAAGGGAAGTGGCGGAGGGGTTGGGGGGAGCTCGTTCGGTATTTTACTGAACATGTGCATATACTCAATAGTTGTGCGTATACCATCAAATAATGCTAAAGTCCCGCCCATACAGCTTCTGTGCTACGTGGATCCGGGCGTCCAGGGCATGCGCCTCTTGGAGAGCATCGCGCGATGTAACCCGACAGCACCACACAGCACACATTCGCCATCGTAAAGTTCGCGGCGCGGTGGCTGACGGCGTGCTGTCCGCGTTCACCTTCCATTTGTGATGTTTTAGTCTTTAATGGTGCGAGCGAGCTCGATAACAGGACTCAGTGCGTCCTCAACAAGAGCGGACGCTTGACGAAGAAATGCGCGATGAAGAAAGAGTGAAATTGTAACCAGTTAAATTTTTCAAAATATAAAGTTATATGTTTTTATCAATAATTCTTGCAATTGGTCCTATCAATTGTATTTTTCCATTCCTTTTTTTAACAGATGTTACTCATAATAAAAATAAAATAATAATTCAAATATGATTTGCAATGAACAGCATGCACTCAGTCAGTTAATTGGGAGTATATACTTTCGATCTGAAAATTTTTTCTGACATGCCAAATTGCATCAATGTATTGCAATAGCTGTCTATGAGTGGTATAACCAGACATAATTGTCGAGGGCGTTATACGGCATCGATAGAAAAAATTGAAAAAAATGCCGAAAAAAGGAGTTCAAAAACTTTCGGAAGGTGTTTTGACCTCGAAACAGAGCCCTGGCTACGCCTCTGCTGTATGTTGACAGGCGTATATACAGAGAAGTATATTCTCCTAACAACTTGCTACGTACTAACTTTATATGAACTGATCTAAATGCACAAAAGTAACCGTGTATGAACTTCGTATTTACACATGTCCATAGAGATTAAAAGTACGTACAAAATTGATAGAGTCAATAAGGTGTTAATACGAATTCTAAAGACTGTTAACGACCATTTTTGTAAGGGGCACGCCGCTTATTATGCGTGCTTGTGTTTTTAAAAGGTAATAACTTGGCTTATATTAGTCGGTAGCTGAATTGCAATATTATAACGAAAGGGCTCACTCGACCACAAGAGATATTTCTCGACAAAATAATAACAAACGCTGCTTACACACCACACATACTTGACAACTGGTTTCTCCGAAGACACGAAACACTCAAACAGAACATACGCACGCACTGTCAGGAGCAGTGTACAGCAGACCTAGAACATCTTATATGGCAATGTCCATCATTTTCACTAGGAAGAAACAAAATTACGCATATTCCACACGACGACATGCCCACATTGGCAGGTCAGGTTATATCAAGCACCGAAATACAACACTCCATTGCCACATACGGCAGTGAGAGCGACCTGCTTCGAGTAGTGTGAGAGAGGCCGACTTACAGCGCGAAGATCGGCCGCATGGCAAGCAACAAGCAACAGCTTGAAGAACCGTTAAGACGAAGTTACTCCCATCCCTCCTAACTCCCCAAGAACCCAAACAGCGGCCGAGAGCCATCTCTTCCTTTCAATAAAGGCTTCTTTCATTCATTTTACCGCTCGCATAAAAAAATGAAAAATGTCGATAGCCGATAGCACCTCTTCCTGCTTTATCTTTTGATGGAGTGGAAGCGTAGGCGAGTTAGTGTTACATAGTCAACGCAATATTCTGTTTAAAATTTTTTATAAGAGCGTTGCGAAAATGGATTCCGAATAGCAAGTGTGCGTTATCTAGAAATATATAGTTATTCCCTATATAAACATTATGCCTTGAGGATTCGTCCCAACCATAACTGAAATCAACACCTCTTTGTTTCCTATTTCATACTCTGGTTTTGCGATCTGCAACCATGACATCACTGTTTATGGTATAGTGACTATAATATGCGTAGAAATAATATGAGCAGGCGTAATAGCTTTAGCAGTGGAAAGTGACAGTTCCATTGATCACAAAATCTTAGCTTTATCAAACGTTATTCATATATGATAACGAGGAACAATTTAAGTCAATTTCGAGCAATAACATCCCTTGTTTTTTTGTTAGCTCGCGCGTGCCCAGCCTCAGAAGTTGAAGTTCGTAAATTACAAGAGTAAGGAAAAATGTGTGAGCGTAAAATTCTTTTTACGTTTGAGAAAAGTTGACCTTGCAAAATAAATTCCAAATCGCTACCAAGAGAGGAAGCACCACGCACGCGACCGGAATATTCTCTTGTGCACTTCAGAGTATGTCCGGCGGCGGAAACAACTAAAAGAGCCGGAGGGA
>JAJIZL010035334.1:1423-16675 GCA_023969395.1 Amblyomma maculatum
CGTATCACAGTGTGCTCGATACTCGACTAAATGCTTGGAATGACGCAATTTTTCGTTTCTATGTGGTGACAGTTTAATAAATTTGGAAGCTGTATGCAATCAAGAACATCCACACCGTGCGTGCTGCATAGCAAACAGCCTTCGGATATTTGCCGTTGAATCAAACTATAATTGGAGTCTCTATAAAAGTCTTGACCATGAACTGCAGTACTTTATGTTGCTTTTCACCACATCTTGATTTGCAATTTCAGGTTTAGGTTCATTGCACAGGCAAGTTCTGAGTGTAACTATAGGCAGGGGTGTTGGAAGAGGAGGAAAGGCAGGGAGGTTAACCGAAGAAGAAACCGGTTTGCTGCTCTGCACTGGGGGAAGGGGGTAAGTGGATATAAAAGTGATGTGTAAAAGAAAGTTACAGAAATATGAAATCAGTACTGTCACATCACAGCCATATCACGTCGCATCGCAGCAAAATAACAGTCTACCGATCAGACCCGTGGTTTTCATGAAGCAGAGCAGTGCCTGGGAGGTCTTCACCGCAGACGATCGCCGCAGCCAATGGCATATAATCTTGATTTCTGTCAGCGGGTGTCCATATAGACACTCTAGTGCAGGGCAGAGAAACTGTCTTTCCGCATTGTATGTGGTCCACTCGCAAAGAATGTGGCCTATAGTCTCGTCAGACCCAGAGGTTGCACATGCAGGGCTTAGCCATACCTATCACAAACGAATGAGAATTTGTGAACGCTACACCAACCCACAGGCAGCACAGCAAAGTTGCTTCACGTCGGGGCCGTGTAGAATCCGGAGCTTCAGGTCAGGAGCAGGGGTGCCGAGAGGCCTGTTCTACTTATGATATGATATAATGACAGCACCACATTAAAGCTGCAGTGAATATGTTTTGTTAAGAATGTTGCAATAAGCGGGTACCGCACGGTTGCTGATTTATCTATACATAGGAGAGTGTCCCCCTTATATGATACAGGGAAAGAAATAACCACATAGCGATCAAAAGGATGGAGGAAGGAGAGACTGATGACAGCATGCTTTCTTGCCACTGAAAAACTGCGGAATAAAAGAAATCAGGCTAGTGCCAAGAGACGGTTGGTTGGTAACTGGTTTATGGGGTTTAATGCCCCAAGCATCTCGAGTCGTATGACATCAAGAGAAGTGGTTATGGAAAAACCAAGCACATATAACAGTAGGAAAAAAAAAAAAAGACATAACAGAACTTGCCCAGACATAACAGATAAACAAATAAACAGACAAGTGTAGCAGTATAACACCAAAGCATTGTGCCTTACAACATATTTACAAATTTGCTTCCATGTGCATGCAGGAACTTGTTATAGCCTTTTCAAGATCATGGAATCAAGCATGTTGCATGCAAGGGCAAAAGTGGTTGTAAGCGTGGGAAGGAGGTGACACAAGCCGCTGACAAGGAGAAAGCTTTGAAACAGTTCACAGGAATAGGGAACGTAAGGCACAATGAGCACGTACAGGTCTGGAAAGTATCAAGGAAGTGACAGTGGCTGCGCACGATTGCGTCGCATAAATGTGAAATGTGTAGCCTCTCAAATGACGTCAATGTATCCATATGCATTTGCATTTTAGCATGCAGTTGCCGTTTGTTTGCTTTTCTTTTTTTAGCGAAGTGGGGGCTTGACTATGGCAGGCCTGAACTGTTTGAGATCAAGTTAAATATTTATCTAAAGCTTTCCTGAGGCCTAATACTCCATTTGTGTTGTATCTGTGGAAATACGATTTCCCATCATCATTCTGTTGTTCTGTATGCTGATGTCCATTTAAAGCAAGAATAACATCAGGAGAATGTGGCTGCTAATATTTAATTTCGCAACAGATGCTTAAGCTAGGGCAGCGCAAAATGCTGAAGCCAGTCTAGTGCTCAATAATACTGGGTGAGGTAAGAGCATTGAAGGATACTGGTTTATATCTACGGCACTCACACGCCATGCACGACTATCCTACGAGGGTGTGAAGGCGCAAGCAGTCGGAGGTTGCAAGCCCAAGCCATGGATGACAAGGACAAGTGAGCGGATGTCTACACTATGAGGTAATGCTAATTTAAGCATCTAGATCATCATCATCATCCTCAGCCTGACTATACCCACTGCAGGGCAAAGGCCTCTCCCATATTCCTCCAATTAACCCGGTCCTGTGCGAGCTGCATCCACTTGACCCCTGCAAACTTCTTAATCTCATCCACCCACCTAATTTTCTGCCGCCCCCTGCTACGCTTTCCTCCCCTTGGAATCCAGTTTGTTGCCCTAAGCGACCATCACTTATCCTTTCCTAGCGCTACATGTCCTGCCCATTTCTTCTTCTTGATTTCCGTTAGAATGTCAGTGACTTGAGTTATTTCTCTGACCCACTCTGCACGCTTCCTATCTCTTAACGTTATCCCTGCCATTTTTCTTTCCATAGCCCTCTGCGTTGTCCTCAACTTTAGTAGAACCCTCTTTGTTAGCTTCCACGTTTCAGTCCCATAGGTAAGTACAGGTAAGATGCAGCTGTTGTATGCTTTCCTCTTGAGCGATACCGATAAACTGCTAGTCATAATCTGGGAGTACTTGCCAAATGTGCTCCATCCCAGTCTTATTCTCCTTGTTATTTCCTTTTCATGGTCCGGATCTGCTGTTACTACCTGTCCTAAATAGATATATTCGCCTACTACTTGCAGTACTTCGCTACCTAACGTAAACTGTTTTTCCTTCCATAGGCTATTAAACATTACCTTAGTCTTCTGCATATTGATTTTCAAGCCTACTTTTTTACTTTTCCTGTCTAGGTCATCATTCTTTGCAATTCATCCCCTGAGTTACTTAGCAAGGCAATGTCATCAGCGAATCGCAGATTACTGAGGTATTCTCCATCTACTCTTATCCCTAACTGCTCCCATTCTAGATGTCTTCTTTCTTAGATTCTAGCATCTAGATGTCACTGCATAAATTGTTCATGGTTTTTTGTGCACCTATTTCTGCTTACAGCTTTTTCTTTGCTTGTAATGTAAATTATTTGTGTTTATTTGATGAATCCCTCCCTATGTAATGCCCGCAAAGGCCCTTAGGGTATTTGAAATAAATAAACAAATAAATAAATAAATATGGGTGTGTAGTGCTAACAGTAAGTGCTGGAGTAGCTCGGTGCAGTAAGCAGCCAACAAGTGTGGCAGTTACGAGACGTAGTGTTGGGTTGAGTGCTGGGGTATTATAGCGTATAAGTGTGTATTGCAACCCAGATTCAATTTCAGTTTGGTGGAATGACTATACAGGTAATTCATTGGGTATAGGGTGTGGCATGTCCAGACGATACCAAAGACAATGGCAACAATGTGGCCTCACAGACTGACACTCATATGTTTTAATTGCTGCTATAAATGTTTTTCAGTCACTTAACAAATTGCTATTCATAGCAGAAACAATACTCATGCACTGAAAAATAAAATGAAAATACTGAATATAATACACATATATTCAGTACTGCATATGTACTGTATATGTAGGGAGCCAAGGATGCGAAAGTTGTCCAGAATAAACGAGCGGCTGTGTCTCCAAGACTGCTGACAGTAAAAACAAGAAATGGCATAGACACATGTAAACACTGAAATGAAGTGAGTGCTCTACCAAGCAGCATTGCATAATGAGATATCAGTCCAAGTTTATAGTCTACTAACACGTATACAGTAACAAGGCAGCTGCAAGTGACCTGAAGGAAGTTAAGCAAGCTACCCTGGCCGCATTTTGGCAGCTCGCTGCATTCGTTACTCTTGGCCTCAAGCGAACTACTGTATATTGTGTCATAGTGTATATATATTTTTTTTTATTTTTACCTACCCTGTCCTTTCTCCCTATCGTTCACCTCTTTGATTTCCTCTACCCCTTCCTCGCTATCCCTTCAATTCCACCGCCCCTGTTCAGGTGCTTCAGATATCAGATACCGGGGCTGGCAAACATCTTTTCTTTCCTTTTGTATATGTAATAAAATAACCACTAAAACAACAAATGCTGCTAATGCTAATCATCTTAAATTAGAATCAGATAAGCAGCAAGCTGACACAGTATAGTGCGTATACGTTGTCGTGTAGCATTGTTGCAAGTTCCTGTTAGAAAAAAAAAATGTATTTGCGCAAAGCTTTGTTGGAAAGAATTTCATTCCTTCCAAAGTCATTTTTTTATGGCTGTGGCTAAAGGTACGTCGGACGGACCCGATCGATGGTCTTAAAGGTACGTCCGACGGACCCGGTGCGTTTTTCTTCGGGATACGACGGACGGATCCGGGAAATATTTTTCAGAGGTACGGCGGACGGACCCGATCGGTAGGGTTCTTCCGACGGACCCAACGCATTTTTCTCCGATATGGGCCTTGGGATCCGTCGGGAAAGCCGGACGGATCCGAGATCCCCAGATGTGGTTGTAGCAACTATAGTAACGTTGGTAGTAGCAGTAGTAGTTGGTAGCAACAACATGGTAGCCATATACGTGCGAGGTGCAAGAAGTATGTACTACATGCGTGCGTGAAATGTGAAATTACAAAGAATAGTACAGTGGAAAGAATAGTGCCTAGAATGGGTGATATACTACGTGATGGCATGATGATAGGTTTACATGAGTTGGACCGCGGCAGGGTGGCAAGCACGACCAGAGCGCAAGCGCATGTAATCGCGGTGTTGACGGCCAGCCCGCGGCCCGCATGCCCGCTCATTTGGTCCTTGTTATCATGTGGATTAACGTCTACGACGGTCGTTATGTTGTTTTGATTCTTCAAAGTTTCGTCACTTCCATCTGTGATGAGATGCGTCACGTAACGCATCGCTTTCTGCTCTCATTGAGGTTTGGTGCTGCAAGTTCTACGTAGTACATATACAAGCGGCGCTGAAAAAGCTGGGTGCCGCCGGCGTGTCTCTAGCCCAAGCATCGCGTCATTCGTGTTTGTTGGAGGTGTGGTTTGTGCTTACCGTGGGATGCTGTGATGTACGGATTACTGTCTACTAGAGTGCTGTGATGAGTGTGCCGATGTCCGGACGGACATCAGTGTGTCCGTTTATGATCGGCGATGTTGCACGTGCATGTCAGTGTTTATTAGGTGCAGTGGTAATTTATTTACACGCGCTGTGCAACAATCAGACGAAAATAAGTCATCGACAATTTGTTAGCCTGCACTACAGAGCTCAAAACTCGGAAAATGGAAATGCACATGATGCAGTTTTCGCATGTTGGAGTGGACCGAAAAATAAGTGCCCAGCCCACACTGCCGGGATGCGCATTACTTCAGGTGAAATGGTCCAGGTTTCTGTAAAATAGCTGCCTGGCACAGCACCTTCCTAAATGTTCAGGCTTTGTACTATTGTTGAAGGCCACTTTATCATTAATAAAGGAACGAATATGCTTTATGTGTTAATGACTAGTGCTTTTTCAACATATGTTCATTTTTTTTTTCGTTTTTCCTTAGTTTCCTTTGTTTTTCATGCTAGACAAACACAAATAGTACACTTTTAAACTTGTCAGTCCAAAGCTGAACATGAATATCTGCCATGCATGTGACAGCTTTAATGCTAGAAAGGTTGACGTGTATAGCATGTACGTAGACGCTGCGACATCTTAGTGGCACGTTCGGCTGCTTGCCCCAAGGTTTAATGCCAGTGATAGCAGTCGCACTTTGGTGCAGGTGAAATGCAAATGCTTCTTTTTCCTGCAAGATGTCAACGTAAAGTACAAAGCCCGGGCAGTCAAATTAGTCTGGAGCTCTCCACTACGGTATTTTTCATAGCTACATATATCACTTTAGGATGTGAAACCCTACACGCCACAGGTAGGCTGCATTGTTTTTTAGATTTTGTAACCTCTCATCTATGTTTTGCAACATTTGGCTAATTTTAGTTCTCAAACAGTTGTTAAAGATGAAACCGAAGCAGTTCTTGGCATGGTTTCCTGCTTGGATTAATTTGCTAATTGCAGTTCTTTGAAACTTGCATCAATGCTGGACAGTTCAAATAGCAGGCAGTTGAATTACAGAAATGATGTGGATCGTGCATTTCAGTTCTGACAAATGGAAAGTAGCGGTCCCCTCCTTGCATGCATAGGTGCCCTTAGACAAATACATACTCGGGTGTGTGATTGTGACGCATATCAAGGGTCAACAGAAGGCCATGTGGAGCCAGTGTGATATTCTTCATGAAGGCTAAAGTAAAATTGTACAACAGCTGCTGTACCATGCAGAAAAAAATTGATCATTTTGTGTGTGATTAACTGACCATGAATAGCATCTTACTCAGAGTATGATGTGATATGTATCTGGTTTAGCATCCCAAAATAATTACGGCTATGAGGAACACAATAGTTGAGGGCTCCGGTATAATTTCAACCACCTGGGGTTCTTTTACATGCACTGACACCGCACGGTGCATGACGGCCTATTGTTTCACCTCTATTGAAATGCCACTGCTGTGGCTGGAACCAAATCAGCATCTTTCGGTTCAGCAGCCAAGCACTCTTAACTACTGAGCCAGCACAACGGGGCAAAGTATCAAAATGCGTGCCATTACATTTCCTTCCAGCCGGTGGTTTTCTTCACAGAACTAATGTATACAAGGAAAAGTAAATAGCAAGAAAACTCTAGTTTTATTGCACATTATATTCACATTTCAGCAAACATTCTTTAGGAAAACATTTCTCATAATGTTTGCATGGAAACCATGAACATCTTACAAAAACAAAACAATGCACTTACTCCACTCCAATTATTAATGGGCAAGGTTGCATCTATGCTACTACACTGCACTTATCACAAAACCACAAGCCCCATCTGCTTTGTCCAATCACTTGATGAAACTAACGGAGACAGATGTCGCACACCCCAGACTGGTCGTCTCGCAACATATCTCTGTATATGTTGCATTTCAATTTCATGCCTTTCCACTTAGCTTCAACTGTTGCCAGCATTACTAGTCACCCATCTTTTCTGAAGTTCCTTTCTACGCTGTTGGGATCAGCATCCTTGTTAACGATGGTCTCTGGAATTTTCGATGCTATCATTTTCACATCTTTCCCATCTGGAAGAACGAAGGAAATGACAAGCTTCGAGCAGAAAAAAAATTAGGGAGACTCCTAATCTCCACCTGTAAGGGTATGGTGTGCCAGCGTTAATGGTTCTTGTCTGCAGATCCCACTGTGGATTCCCGTTAATTTACATGCCCTTTGCTACAAACATAATTACTAATTCCTTAATTCAGGTCTCTGTTATCTCAGATATACTCATTAGCATACGGTCGTAGACTGCCCTGTTAGGTGATAGACAACCTGGCATAGACCTCTGTAAGCCTCAACCTTTCTTAATTGGAGCTGAAACGTCCCAGAACATATTTCAAATATAACTTTGTAAGCTTGACTTAACAGCTCCTGCCATGTCGTGTGGCCTCGTGACATTTGGCTCGTGGCACTTTTGACTTGTGCACAGGGGTCATCTGTTAAATACTGGTTAACATGCATGAAAAATACATTTTCACACAAACTTGTGGCAAATGGTCAAGTGGTGCACTGCAGATTCTGAAATGTATACCTATATGCATGCAAGGATCGCATCATCACATAACATGATCAACAGTTCTATCAGTACCTGTAGTTACATAGCATTTCAATGCCCATTAAAGGACCACCTCAGACAATGGTTGTTGTTACCACAAGACCTGTTCTAACAGCGTACTGACACCATTCCACTGAGCGATGGACATGTATATGCATACCCTAGATAGCTCATGATTGTGGATCTCATTTATTTCTATGACTTCCAAGGAGTTCCTGTCGTCAGAAACACTACACTTTATGAAATCGGGACAGTTGTCTTGAAAGGTGATGAAAAGAAATAACCAGGTTACCTTGACGCAATGCTAAATTACAGAGAGTGAATATGCTGCATGAAGATACCAAGAAGCTTGTACAAAAAAAAGTGAGAGTGAAATGGCAGGATTTTTGAAACATTGAAATAAACTACAAACTATACTTGTCAAACCTGTCATTAAGGAATGGAAATCATGCAGTAATCAAAAACACAACATGGAGGCCATTTTAGGTCATGTTCACAAAACACATACCCACACCTCACACACAGCTTCATACTTATGAAAGAGGACAAACCAATATGCAAGGAATGTGGAGATGAACTAACAATAAACCATATCTTACACGTGTGCCAGAGTCGAGAAAATAAGAGGAAACATTTTGTACAATTTTGCAACAGATCCCTTTCCATCCCAGCATGATCCTAGGAGAGACGTGCATTTTCCTGCATTCCTGCATTTTTGGTTTCCTAAAATGTTCCTAAACAAGCTACATCCTAAAGAACATTTTAGTCATTACACACAAAAGAAATACATTAAACCTTGTTCTTGGTGCATGGCAGCATTAGTCGCTTATGCACCATAAAAATCAACACAATGCTGTAAGGTATACCTTGGTTAGCTATGTTATATGATACAAGCTTTCGGTCTGGTGTGGTCCTTATTCACGTGACAGCGCTGTCATGAGGGTCTATGTCCCAGCGATCGGAAAGTGACCTATTCCAATAATTTTACAAACTGAAGGCGATTCTACAGATTTCTAAAGACTGGAGTGCTCAAATGTTTTATCAACGTCCGCCTGCTTTGACAGCCTGGAGTGAAACTGTTGAAGAGAATACATTTTTGTACATTTAACGCGTTTCTGAAGGCGTTGCTTTCAATTACGGGGCCCACAAAAAGCAGCTGAATGTCCAACTCGCCTAGGTAGGCTTTCTAGCAAGACAGCGGTGTAGCGTGGAAAATCGCTCCGCCGGTCCATCGCTGACGCCGCTGACTTGACAGGCGAACTGTTCAAACTTATAGCTACTGACCACACCTGAAACACTGAATTGCACATGATCAAGGCAGAATTTCTCTAACACTGAGCACTGGTAGCTATCGATTTCGGGCCCAATATTGTGAAAATCTGTCCTCTCTTCGATCATTGATACGTCCACGGTTGAACATTTATGCGCCTCGGGGTAGGCCAGCCGTGGGAACATGGATGCGTGGTTGTAGCAAAGATCACTTGCATGGCACACTCCGCAAAATTCTAAGAGTCAGCTTCTGCAACGAAATGTGCAGCGCACATTTTCTACCGCGTACCTAAGTCCGGCGACGCATGCATATCGATCCCGATCGTTTCAAAGCTGCGCGGCCGTTCAGTCGGGTCACGCTAACCTCGAGCATGGGGGGGTTTAAACTACATGTACGCAAAATTCAACGACAAGAAAAAGATGCAGGCTAAGCACTTTAGTCTAGTCTTCCCCTAAATACATTGCTGTTCACAGAGAATTCGGATCTTTCCGGTTGTGCACTCTTGCGGTGCGGTGCAGTAGGCCTTCGCCTCGACGAGTCGATGTGCAGCTTGCCGCAGTAGCAGCGCAGGCCTCTAGTAGATTCGGCATGTCTTGTGCTATGGCTCAGAGGTAGAATTTAAACGAAGAATTTAGCTAGAAACATCCTGTTTCCTCAGTCTGCATGTGAGGAACGAGCATAATGCCATTTCATATACATACTTTGGACTGCCGAATGTTCTGCACGGCGAGGTGTGTGTGTGTTATGCCGGCGCTAGATCTTCGGAGGTCGATGCAGGACCTAAGACAGCGTAAGTGCTAGGAATAGCTCGCTCGCATTACGGGCAGATCGAGGTGATAGTTTAGTGCGAAGCGAAAGCTGCTCGTGAATGTGCGTATCTCGATGCCAGCTGGTGGAGCTGGTGCAGTACGTAGCATCGCCTGCAGCTATGTGCGTGACAGCGATGCTTGCCGTACACAACCCTAAGTGAAGACCATGATCTATGT
This sequence comes from Amblyomma maculatum, assembly GCA_023969395.1. Taxonomy (NCBI): domain Eukaryota; kingdom Metazoa; phylum Arthropoda; class Arachnida; order Ixodida; family Ixodidae; genus Amblyomma; species Amblyomma maculatum. The sequence continues at coordinate 11,276 of JAJIZL010035334.1, forward strand.
TAGAACGGATGCACTCTTCGTAGCACCTCATCGACAGTCGCGGCTAGCTGATATCATAGAGGATAAGATTCATTCACGCCTAGCAAGCGGAATGTGGCCGCGTTCGACGTGCATATAGCCATGAGCCTGTATATCGACGTCCGCCGTATCTTTACGAGAATCGAATGGATACGTCGGACGTACCTTTAGACACTTCGTTTTTTCATACTGCTTATATATCAATACATGTTCTGATAAAACACACGAGTTTCGCACCGTCTCCAGATTGCTTTCCAAAGCTAGAAGGTGGCATCCATGCCACAGAGATATAAGTAATTGACAAATTGCACGCTAATTTCGATCTGTCATATCTGCAAGCTCAAAAACAATTAAGTACCAGCGTTGCTGTTTAGCTTAATTCACTGCTGAATGACATCTCCCGCATTGATTTCGAGGACAAAAATGGACACGACACCCACCTACCGCTGCACTCGGCGCACTATGTCAAAACACAACAGCAATGACAATGGCTTACATGAGAAGCGACGGCCGATGTCAGATCGTTGACGCAGACATCGCAAATTTGCTCGGTACCCATGAATCGAACGTCCGACTTTTGCAGTTGAATGGTTTAATGTTAAGGGTGCGTTGCACTACCTCCGCTGCAGCAAACCCACGCCAATAAACTGAGAGACTTTACAAACACTGCCCGAATGCGCCGACGACACCGTCGTCCAGAGCTCGTCAATCCAAAAGCTCTGGACGCCGTCGGCGACAACGAGGAAAGAGCCGAAAAGCCCGCCAGCCCGCCACGAATCTGGGGACAAATTCAGACTCAACTAGGCACATAATAGTCAACATTTAGGTACTTTGTAAAAACATGGCGTTCAATGCGTTTGGGGAAATCTAGGGACAAACTTTTAGCCGAAAAAACCCTATTCATGGCGGGTTTTAGTCTCGCCCCCCCAGAACACGTGCTGACCCTAGCGGCTGCCCTCTCTTCTGGTCACACTAAGCGGCCGCGCGCTCGCTGCAGCGCGGCCGCGCCGTCGTAGTAGTAGCACCTCTATTTCTTCCACCGTGCTCCAGAGCTTCAGGAACAGGGATTGCGCCTGCATAAACTACCGGATGGATACCATTACATTCGAGTATAATATGGTCATTGTTTCACTGGAGGTACCACATACAGCACATTGTTAAATTTCTTTTTGTAGCTGCGTGTTCTAAGGCACACTAATCTAGCGTCAAAAAGTAGGGCACTGCCTCTTGAGTTATCAAAGAAATCTTCCTTCCTGATCTGCATTTTCCACTTTCGGTATAATTCCACACTCTGTTTTTTTTTTTCCATCGAATTTATCCAATTTTTACCTTCTGTGTTTTTCACCTGTTGCTTAATGCTCTTTATTTCTCCGTCCTTGTTACTAGCATACTTACTAGTTAGTTTCCTAGTTCTTTTCCTCCATTGTGAGTCAACGCTTTTTAGGTACAGGTATTTAAATACCTTAGCTGCCCATCTGTTACTGTCCAATTTCCTCAGGCGTTCCTCATATAGTATTCTACTCTGAGCTTCCCGTACTTCGAAAGATGCCAGCCCATATCTCCATGTACCGCCTCATTTGTAGTTTTGCCGTGGGCACCTAGTGCTAATCGTCCAACGGATCTCTGATTTGTTTCTAATGTCGACTGTACCTCTGATTTTAGGCACAAAACCGCATTTCCGAAAGTAAGTCCGGGCACCATAATTCCTTTCCAAATACCCCTCAATACCTCGTACCTATTGTATCCCCACAATGCCTTATGCTTCATTATCCCGGCATTCCTTCGCCCTTTGGCCTTAAGTGATTGCTCATGCTTTCCAATGTATGCCAATCCTTCGTTTACCCATACCACCAAATATTTTTATTCTGCTACTCTAGGTATTTCAAGGCCTTGAATTTTAAGACCCTGATCAGTTGAGCCGTTGAAAATCATCAGACCCGATTTAACTGCGCTGAAACTGAAGCCTAGAGCATCCCCTTCGTCTCCGCAATACTTAACTAGAGTTTGCAATTCTTCCAGACTCTCAGCTAGCAGCACAATATCGTCTGCATACATCAAACCGGGGAGGCGCTGCTCTACCGCCTTTCCACCTAAACTGTATGACAGGTTAAAACCTAGGTTACTGTCTTGTATCCTCCGTTCCAGGTTTATCATATAAGGCATGAACAGCACCGGTGATAGAGGACAGCCTTGTCTTAACCCTTTGCATACTTTGACATCCTCCGTACTTCTTATCCCTTCCCACGTAATTTCTACTTTGTTATCCCGGTATATTTCCTGTAGGAACTCTATTATCTCATAACCGCAACCTTCTTCTTTTAATATGTTCCACAGGAGTTCCCTGCTTACGTTGTCGTACGCCCCGTTTATGTCCAGGAAGGCCAAATACAAAGGTTTATTTTCCACTCTAGATATTTCGATGCATTGGGTAAGCACGAACAGGCAATCATCTAAGCGCCTACCATTTCTAAAGCCGTTCTGAAGTTCTCCGAGTATCTTGTTACTTTCAACCCATGCTTGCACCTTTAATTTCACCGCCTGCATGGCTAACCTGTACATTACAGATGTTATGGTAATCGGCCTGCAGGATTTTATGTGCATCCTTTCTCCTTTCCCTTTATAATTCAAATTCATTTTACTCTGCCGCCAGCTGTCCGGAATTTGTTTATTCGATATGACTGTTTCCAAAGCTTTTAACAACGTTTCCTTACTTTTTGGACCGAGTTCATTAATCAGCTTGATCGGAATTCCATCTATTCCTGTAGATGTGTTTTTAGGAATATTTTTTTCTGCCTTTTTCCAGTTTAGATTGGTCAGTTCTAAGGTGCTTTGTATTCTGCTACCTTGTGTTGCTTCCTGATTTGCGGAGATTGCCCTATCGTCGTTCCTAAATGACTCGGCTATAACTGATCTAATGTAGTTCACTGCGTTGTCTCCTTTTAAACAATTTCCCTCGTTATCTTGAATCCGATCTTGCTTTCTTTGATTCTTCTTCCCTAGCCAGCTTATATGGTTCCAGAATTTTCTTCCTCCGCCTCTAGAGGCATCGTGTATATCAGCCATCCAGCGATCGGTGGACTGTCTTATTTTACTTTGGACGAGGGCCTGCACTTGAAGTTTCTTTTGTCGATATGATTCCCATTTTTGGACGATTTCCTCCTGAGAAGCCTGTGCCTTCTTTGCCATTCGGTGTTCCCTTGAAGCAGCCCGTCGTTGTTCAATAGCTTCCCTGATTTCCTTATTCCACCAGCTCCGTGGCTTACTCTTTCCATTCCAGCGGTTTGCTACTTTAACCTCCTGAATTTTACTCCTTATGAGTAGTTCTACCTGTTCATAATCCCAGTCTTCCATGGGGCTTTTCTCTATTGCTTCCTCTATGTCTGCTGGTATCTGCGCTATTTGATCGTCGTTTAATTTTGCGTTTACATTTTGTCTAAGTTCCATTTCTCTTTTCATCACGGGCCCCATCTGCAGACTAAGACGTTTATGATCACTTTCCAGACTACACTCCCCTTCTTCGTCTATTTCCATTTTTGTGACCTTGCTATAAATTTCCTGCGACATTAGACAATAGTCAATGGTCGTATGCCTGTTGCGGAATTCCCACGTGATTTGGCCTTCACATTTTGTTACTCTATTTACTATAACTAGATCGTGTCGCTCGCAGAAATCTAGCATTAGCTTCCCGTTACAATCCGTGTATCCATCCAGATCGTCGATATGGACGTTCACAGCAGAATAATATTGGCCCCGTTTCCAAACTGGCTTATATCGTCACTGAGACATTCAACAAGATCCCTGTTTTCTTGCCTGCATTGATGTCCTGTTCCTAAATAAACTACCCCTAGCCATGTCCTTATGCCGGCAATGGTTCCCGAAACCCAGATATGTTCTTTACAAGATGATTTAATTCTTTGCCAATTTGTTCCCTGGTGTATCAACATACCTACCCCTCCACCCTTTCTTTCCGTTCTCGTTCTGTTGCACCCTTCCCAGACGTAGCCTTCTATAAACGGCGGATCTTCTAGATCCCTGAGATGAGTCTCGCAAAGAGCGTACACACCTATTTTGTCATCCTTCAACTGCTGTTCTATCTCTAGCCATTTCGCTCTTTTTCTACCTCCTTGCATGTTTAGCTGTAGGAGCTGTAGTTTAGGAGCTGTAGCATAGCAGCGCCACCGGCGGATATTATGCGTGATCCTTCCCTCGAGCAGTGGGAGGCCGTGTTGGCCAGCTCAGACCCGGTCGTCCAGACCAGGGCCGTGGAGTGGGCCACCCAGGTCGCCGTCAGCCATACATACTCTCTGACGAAAATAAAGTTTTTCCATCCATCCATCCATCCATCCATCACCGTTTCCTGCGCTGGCCCGACGGGCCACAGTAATGACGTACGTACCGCGAACGACGTCCATTGGTCCGTCTCGCTGGCTGACGGGAGAAGGATGGGTTTCTACCGCTCGCTGCACGCTTTTCCCTCGCCACGGCCAGACTGAATCCAGCGGCGCGCGCTCATCGGCTGTTTCTTTTTTTTTTTCGCGCTCGCGGAGTGCCACGCCCCACCTCCCGCCAAACGCGCAGGACGAAGGGGAAATTGTCTTGCGGAGGCTAGACGACCTCGGGCAGGAGAGTGAAAAACCTTTGCGAGGGAACGGAAGGAGAGAAGCATGACAGAATCGGGTGATCGCGGTTATTAGTTACTCTTTTCAAAAAAAACTTTTGCGGCCTTGCGTTCTAGGGGCGAAGTCTCACAGTCACCGGGGAAGAAAATATTTTCGACCGGAGGGTGGACAGTGGGCCTTTAAGCCACAGAATCCTTGGCCTACATCGTTTTAATTCACTCGTTTTCATTCTCGGGATAAAAATTCAAGCGCTGAAGAGCGTGAAGGACTGTCCGTTGAACATGCATGGGTACATGAACGCAGCCGCGGTATCCAAGTTGAAACGGACGTTCAGGGCACAAGATTAATTCCCGGGTCGCTCGAAATTGAATTTGGCTTTCCTGCAGTAACGCACTTGCACAATTGAACCGCTGAACGATTATGGTCTAATTGCAATAGTTTTTTTATAGTTATTTGATACTACCCATGGTAAACTCAGTTGATGTATCTGGCTGGCTTATAGAAATTTCTTACAAAAAGGGTCTTGGGTTCGCGCTGCAAGCTTTCATGCTCTACGTGCTTCCAGCATTAACACACGCTCGGGGCCATGACTAGAGCACTGCACCTGATTTTCCGGTCCGGACCCGGCCCATGCCCACCGTTTAAAGGCCGAGCCCAGCCCGGCCCCATTCACACATGAACCAGGCGCATACCTGGCCCGCGTTTCCGCGACTAGACCCGCCCCGGGCCCGACAAAGTCTGCATGCGCAGACGCCTTAAAAAT
>JAJIZL010035337.1:7226-29541 GCA_023969395.1 Amblyomma maculatum
AATAAGAAATTTTATAGCAGCTGAAGGTGAGGTCCTTATGTGTGGGCAGCACTATGCCGATGTCAGTAACTTTTATGATGGAACGCTGTGCTCCGTTGAAATAGGTGTTTACAGAGCCCGAGGACTTTCACGGGGCCTAAGTTCGTGGATCATCAATAACATTGGTAAAAAATGAGTGTGCTTACCATTTAAAAGAATGCAGATGCTATTTTTTGTGTGCTTCCATTGAAAAAACATACCTTCGGTTTGTAGTCTTAGAGAACGAAAAAACCATTCTCAGAACACTGTGTTTGTTTCCACTCATGTCCATGTTAAAGTTTCAAGCGTCTGTTGGGCTCTCAGCAGTATTATGAATTAACAAAGGTATATTTTGTGATATTTTTGACCGTTGCGATCTGATGATTTGTTGGAAAATATTTACTATTTAAAATTGTCTCCATGTTATAAAGCTGCCAATTATCACTTGAGCATATATTCTTGTCCATCCAGTAATTTTGCGTTTCACTCTTGCAGCTTTATTAGCTTCGCCAGTAATATCTCTCTGGGCTTGTTTATAAATGTTGCAATAGCAATGTTATCAAAATGTTGGTTAGATATGTACACCCAACGTCAGTGCTGTGTATGCCTATAAACGTTATGATGACGTAATCTCTAAACGTCATGGCAAAGTATGTCAGGCAACGTCGCAGCAATCTGAGAATTTGTCACATTACGTTGTGTGGAAGTTCATACATACAGGCAAAGTTTAGGCAATGTTTTGTGTTACCTGGGAATAGAAGCGCGGGCACCAACTAACAAGCAGGAACTCCAATCCTTTCTTAGGATCCTTACATTCTATGACCGGTTCCTAGAACAGCGAGCAACTGTGGCCAACGACCTGTACAAACAATTGCAAAAAGAGGGCCATGGATCTGGTCGCCAAGCTACCAGGTGTCATTCGTGGCCCTGAAATGGTTTCTTTTACAACGCAAAGACCTAAAACATTACGTTGGAACAAGCCCTTGATCATAGCCTGCGACGCATCACTCTATGGCGTTGGGGCTGTTCTTTCGCAAGCTCCAAAAAACAGCGCGAACAAATGGGGACGAAAGGAAGAAACCACTGGAACATTTTGGATAATGTATCACCAACTCGCCCGCTTAACTATCCTGTTAAATTTCACAAACTGAGAGTCAAGGAAGAGAGGCACCAATTGCTTTTGCGTCACGCACTCTATCAGCAGCAGAGCGCAACTACTTCGCAGCTCGATCGCGAGGGGCTTGGTGTGGTCTACACAGCCGAAACGTTTGCCAGTAGATTGCTGGGCGAAATGTAACGTTCATAACAGATCACAGGCCACTCCTAGGCACCTTGGAGCCCCAGAAGTTAAATACCGCAGATGTCACCACGCATGACACGCTAGTGCATCAAAATGTCAGCATATGACTACGACCTTGTGCACCGATCGGGGAAGAAGCACCAGAATGCAGGCACACCGAGCCGCCTACCGCTGATTACGACCCACGAAGAATCGCATAACCCGGGAGATGTGTTAATGCTCGAGGTCCTGCCATAGTCGCCGCTAACAGCAGACACAGTTGCTACGTCGACGCAAGAGGACCCATCCCTATCGGACCTTTTCAACGCCATTCAAGAAGGCAACGTGAGCCGACTAAAGAGAGAAAACTTCAATTTCTACCACAGTAGAGCTACAGAGTTCAGTACGCACCGCGGTTGCATCACCTGTGGGTTACGGGTTGTTGTCCCATCAGTATTATGCGCACAAGCTAGGTCACTGCTCTATGCAGGCCATCAAGGCATTGTTTCTATGAATAAGGGCGTCCGTAGCTTTATATGGTGGCCTGGGATCGACAGCGACATCCAAGCAAGCGCTGACAATTGCCAAATGTGTGAAACCCAACAAAAGGCACCACCAAAGGCCCCTGCCCCACAGTGGGAGAAGGCAAGTGAGCCCTGGCACACTATTCATATCGATGTTGCCCTTTCTTGTTATTGTGCCGAGATCGAGGTCAAGCCGAGGTCAAATGGGTCCAGGTCAAACAGATGACCAAAGAAACATCAGCTTGGTCATTGATGCGTTTGACCAGAAAAATCGTCTCTGATAACGAAAGCGCCTTCGTGTCAGCGTAGATCAGGCAGTTTTTCAAACAAAACGTATCGCAGCTGTCATATCGGCTCCTACCATTCAGCTACAAACGGCTAGGTTGAACGATACGTGGCAGGGATCAAGCGAGCTCTATTGAAGCAACAATCTGGGTCATTGCACCTACGCATCACCAGCTTCCTCTTCAAACAGCACAGCACGATTCAAAACACAACCGGCCACCCTCCAGCGCAGCTCGTGTTCGCCCGTGATCTGCGAACCCACCTGAGCGCCATCCTTCCGGAGGCAGCACCTGAAACCGGACCGAAGCAAGACGATCTTCTCCGCGTTAAGAGAATGGATAAGGGCCAGCGCGTTCTCGTTCGGGAATTCCACGGACAGCAGGCGTGGGCTTCAGCTGTAATAGACGGACGCTTTGGGAAGAGATCCTTGCTCGTACACATAGAGGCGGGTATTGCTCACCGACACCTCGACCAGCTTCGTCTTCTGAAGGCACCGCCACAAACGACACCATTCCAAACAAGCAGCCCTTAAGTCTCTGGTACCGTGGCTTGGAATATCACGGCGGATGACGCATCGCTCCAACATGCAAGCTGTACGCAAAATACAGCGACGGCATGTGCCTCTTCTGATGCCACGGCCGTACTACAGCGCACATACACACGTACACGCCGGCCTCCTGACCGCTACTAGACCCCTTTCTAAGGGGAGATGAAGTTGTGGCTGTAAGAATAAGGAAAAGAAAATGCACGGGCCTGCTACTGGCTCTGTAGCTGAGCCACCTCCACTGCCTCATGCGGACAGGAGAGAACGTAGAGAAGAAAGAAAAAAGGAGCGGGAGAGAAGACGCGCGCAGCAACAGCCGTGGTTCATCACCTAAGCGGTGGCGGGTGCAAGGACGGCCTACAACAGACAAACAATCGGTGGCTGGCTAGCACCCGCCGCAAGCTGCGTTGACCAACCGTCCCAGTCCGTAGGGCCGGAAACATCCACCCTTCACCACATCTTTCCTGGGGAGGAGGAAGTGTTGTGTATTGCGCGTAGACGCCTAGGCGAGAGAACAAGGAACCGCTCAACCAGTGCGCGATTCCCGCCGCTGTATTGTGTTCGCAGTGGTTGCGCGTGGTAACGAAGTACCAACGACCTTCTCGAGGTTACATTTCTTTTTCCCCCAGCCCTCTCCTGTCACACCGGCCAGCCGTGTCTGGAGGGGGAGTTGACTTCGGACCGCGCTGTTGAGGGGCTGCCAGAGCGCACCGCTCGAATCGAGTGCTAATAAATAGTTCTTGTGTTCGCAAACGACTTGATCCTTCAAGACAACCGCGGACCTAACAAAGAGTTAGAAGCGTTCCAGGCTTCTTTTAGCGACACTGTCCAGGCTTGCTTATGCTGGTTGAGTTCGGACAACAGGGGAAAATTGTCCTCGTGAGCGTTCAATTCTTGTAGCTGCGTTCGTTGCTGGCTTGATTTCTTGCGAGGCTGGTGAAGGTTGGGTCCCTTACGCGATCCCCATGCGGTAAGGTGAGGAGCTCGCCGAGAGTGCACTTGGGCGTGCAAGGCTGGTCGTCTGGATGGTGCGTTCCACAGCGGGACAGAGATTGTTCGTGGGACTTGGGTATACATCATGATGGTGACCTGGCTGTCTGCAGTTGGTGCAGGTGTCTAGGCTACCGCGGTATGGAGTGCAGCGGTGGATGGCTCTCATGTATTTGAAGGAACGCGGCACTATGGAAGCGTCAAAAAGCTGGTGATCAACCACGCTGGCTACCGCTCCGTATTTTTCTTTGTATGTGGTCGCGCTACGTAGAATATGTTTTTCCTGTGAAGCTTTTTAGCGTGCCTCCGATCTTGCCTCTTTTTTGGCCTTGTGTATTTACGAGTGTATGTTTTTCGAAATCGAGTTGACCTTATCGATCTCTCTTATCTCCTTCCGTACGCTCCACGCGCCATTTATTTCTGTGCAAGCATCTCGTGCCCAGTATATTCAGCGTGTTCCTTCCCGTTTGCGTCTGCATGAGTCTTAATTTCTGCGCGAGAAGGTGGGCCTCGATTCGTTGTTTATGCCCAGCTTAGAGAATGTTTCCGTCGAGGTGTTGACCGTTAGTCTAAAGCCCTGCATACATGGACTCGACAGAGTCGAGTCTAGTAAGCTTGTCGAGTAAAAAACTAGTTGTCGGATTCATGTATACGCAGTCAGGTCGAGTAAAATAGCCGCGGAGCAAGTCGTGTTAACTCGCTTGCAGAGGGTAGGTGAACTCACTTGACCCGCATGTCTAAAAGCATGTAGACGCTGTCGAGTGAGGGAGTCGAGTTATGGCGAACTCTGGGATTAAAAAGCAACCGGAGCGGCGAGGAGTGTCAGCAATGTTGAATGCTTTTTAGCCGCCATCAACGATAAAAACTAATAATTGAAGCTCTCAATAGTAAAAGGCAACGGAATCAAACATGAGTAAAAAACTTGCACAATAACTTCAAATCTCGATGCTACGCGCCGCTGCGATACTTACTCGCTAGAAAGCGAGTTCATGTAGACACCAATCGGGTCGAGCAATGGTGACCTCGCTTACTCGATGCTTACTCGACCCGGTGCTGTCGAGTCCATGTATACATGGCTTAAGAGCGCATGGGTAAGCTTTCCTCAGAATTGCTTCCAGTTGTTCCTTTTCCTCTTGAAGCGCAATTTCTTAGGAGCCACCACATACAATGCGACTTATAACGAGTACCTGTACCAGCCGACATGTCTCCTCCTCGGACATGCCTCGTCTTTTGTTGGATATTCATGCTATCATTCGAGTCATCTGCGCAGTGGTATTTGCTAGATGCCTGATTGTTTGATCAATACACAGTTGCTTTGTATCAGCATTCCTAAGATTTTGATTTGCGACATTCCGGGATATTCTTCCCCCCTATGTGGACGTGTATGGAGTTGTGCAGATCGCACCCTCTTCTGTGGACTTTGAGCACCTCAGATTTCTCCGGGGAACATTCAAGTTCGCAATGTCCGGCGTATGCGTTCACAATGTCAGCTGCTCTCTGCAGACGGTCTTGTTTCTCTCCTAAAGAACCCCTAGTCGCCCAGATAGTGTTGTCATCAGCGTAGATAGCATGCTAACTCCTTCAATTTAATCGAGTTACTTTGCTTAGGTGATCATAACAGTGTTAAAAAGCATAGGGGGTTTCACTGAGCCTTGCGGTGGGGTTGCGGAAGGTGTTTGTCTTGATGCCTCCTATTCTAATGGTGGCTGTCCTGTTACTCAGGAAGGCTTTCACGTATTTGTGTATTCTCTGCCCGCAATCTAATTTGCTGAGTATGTCTAACACTGCTCTGTGGCTGATATTGTAGAATGGCGCTTTAGGGTCGAGCGTGAGCAAGATGTTTTCTTCGTATTTCGGGACAGTGTTAAGCACCTCCTCCTTGAACTGCAGGATGACGTCCTGTGTTGAGAGCTGCTTTCTGAACCCGAACATAGTGAGCGAACCACAACTCGAGGCTAACTGCCGTTCCGGAATCCGGGACCGAAGCATCGGACAAACCACCAGCGAGCCAGCCCAAACAAAAGGAAAATCGTATTTCCAGAGATAAGTACCTCCACTGCCTAAAGCCGAATTCAAAGTCGTTATTACACCGAAGAATGGACTCAACATCAGCCAGCTGAGCATGCATCAGATGGTCCCGGCTATTTACCGAGAAATATTTGATCAGTACACGCACCCATTATTATGCATTCCGATTACAGCAGCCATACGCGGGGACTACGATGACGCCTTGTGCCTAAACACGACGTGGCGCAGACAAATACTAATTTAACTGTCCAGGCGTCTTTTTGAATTCCTAGTCAAAGCTTTTACGACACTACAACGTGCTCTTCTTTTGTGAAAGCTTTTGTGGGCACTATCATTGCTTCATCCATAAATTTCAAAACACTGTGGCGTCATCCTGGGACGAAAATAGAAAGTATACGTTTAGCAATGCGAAGTGAATGCATGCGTGAGTAAACCTTTTATTTTTTGAAATGATGGCTCTCTGTCGCTGTTTGGGTAATTAAAGAATTAAGACGGATCAGAGTGTAGCGTCTTCTTTCTTTACGGTTCTTCAAGCTGTTTCTGGTTTTTTGCTATGCTACCGACCTGCACATTGTAAGTCGACAAAATAGCTTCTCGGCAGACACGAAACACTCAAACAGAACACATGAACCCACTGTCAGAAACAGTGTAGAGCAGATGTGAAAAAGGGTGCTTTTTATTCAAGGAGGAGGAGGAAGATGAGGAGGAAAGGCAGGGAGGTTAACCAGTAAAATCAACCGGTTTGCTACCGTGCATTGGGGGAAGGGGTTGAGTAGGTATAAAAGTGGTGAGAGAGGGATAGTTGAAGTTAGTACAGTCACTTAACAGACACACCACATCACGTCACAGTCATGTCATAGCACACTCATAGTCTTTCGATTAGGCCTGTGCTTCTCATAAAGCGGAGCAGTGCCTGGGAGGCCTTCACCACAGACGGGTTTTTATTCAGACTTGCTGGAGAAAGCGCTAACGATAATAATATAGGACAAGTACACTTGGATGAAAAGAGAACAATTTGCACTTACGAAAACCAGCGATATTGTGCTGAGATTTAGTCATGCGTGGTACCATAGAGAAAGCATTAGGATTATGAGCATGACAGCGCGACAGTTTGTTATATGCTTATTTAAAAACAAAACAAATTAAAGTTGTAAAGCTGGTTTTCTTTGATACTATTGTTCCCTGTATATGCTATACGCCGCAATACCTTCTAATCCCCCGTATTCTCGTGGCATAATTGGCCAGTATTCTGTCCCTTCAAAGGAGTGGTCACATATGTTCTTAAGGAAAGTTTGAGATTTACTTCAATAGAAAATCAATAAGCCGCGTAAACCATTTTCAAGACCTTCAGCGCCGTTCGCTAAGCCTTCACTCACGTTGATACGAAATGCGCAAAGAGTTGTGCTTAAAACGTCATGCTAGAGTGGCATATGCATAACTGTACACTACATTCGCCTGTAATGCTGAAATGATTGGTGGATTAAGCACATTCTTCGCACTCTTTGTATTAGGCAAATGATTATATGGCGACTGAGCTTCCATTATGATTCACTACTCTGAAAGAATTCAGAGGGAAAAATACTGGCGGTTTAGGCACAGCTGGAACCTAGCGATAGAACGAAAGCTTTTCAATCCGCCGTTTTTGAAATTTGTATTTAAATTAGGTTTTCGCAAAACATGGTGCCGTACACTTGTGAGAGGCCGCCAAGGGATTATGGATACCTGCAACTAACCTGGTCAAGATCATGTTTTCATAATTTTTCTTGTATATTTTACATTGGTTATGGATACCTGCATCTAACCTTATCAAAATCATGTTTTCATAATTTTACTTCTATATTGTACATTGATTGGTTTATAAGGAAGAAAAGGCGTAGTATGTCTTTAATCTTAAAGGTTGTTCAAGTTATAAACCTCCGTAACTCTGACAGTTCGAAAAGCCGTCCTTAAGACTGCACACCTATTTTTAATCAGAATGAATTCTCAAGCTGCGATAAAATCTCAACATGTTTCCTGAACCAATGGTTTCTTTCTTATGATGTCATATGTACAGAGATGATATTTGTTTTCGTCTAGATGCGTTTGCCACTTACCCCTTCAGGCGCAAATTAATAAAAACATGAAGGAAAATTATGATTGCTTCAAATATTGTCCCTTGCAAGGACCCAAACTGAGTGGTATAAATAAGAACATGTTTATTGAACCAACAAATTTTTTCTCTGATGTGTACACTTGTACACATGGCGCCTCAAGGCCGCAAAAATATTTGATGTTTACCTACACAAGGAACAACCTGTTTCATGAATTTCCAATGCCTCTTAGCTTGGCTGCCTGGAGGGCGGCTACATTTTGGTATGAAATTCATAAAAGCAGTCCTTTGCAGCACTTAGGCAGAGGAAAACTCCGCATTTGCGACAGCAAACACGAGACTTCGAAACGCATCCTGTGTTTCGGCACCTTTGCGGGAAGTTGGCGTTCTTGTGAAGAGGCCAGTGGTTGTTGCCGTCAAACCTTGTGGAGTTTGTTGGCATGGGCACCCCCACATGCGACTTTGGAGCAGGTTTTGGAGAGCTGATGCTTGGTCTTCCCCTTCTGTTTGGCAAAGCCCTGTTGCTGGCAATCAAGCTCCGTGCAATGTCAGACTGAAACGCCATAACATCTTTCACTTCTTTTTTTCGCAATCCTTCAGAGTTAGCATCGCGAATGTATTCGAGCCAGCTGTTACAAACAGCGAAGGAAACGAAGTGTGAGATGACCCTCACTGGCCATTTCTTCATCTTTGCTTGGAGGGGGTACAAAGAGATACAAAAATCTAGCTTGTCGACGCCGCCCATAAATCGATTGTACTCGGCGATTACCTGTGGGCAATCTATGTCAACGTGTTTCTTGGCTGCTTCGCTCCATCTCTTCACTTTGATCATTTGAACAGTGAGATCATGTTGACGGGGCCATTGTCGTGCCAACGAACAATTACCACATCTTCCTCCTCGGCAATCTTGGAGTCATAGCTACCATGGCCTTCTTTCTTCAATTCTTTCTCACTTCTGAGCTGACAACCAAGAAGTCTATTGACTCTGATGGTGCCAGAGGACAATATACCGAGCGATTTCATCTCTCGGAAGAGTGGCACAGAAGAAAAATAATTGTCCATGTAGCATCTAGTGTTGAGACCGTGCGGGAGCGCTTCGATAAGCCGCATCACAACCGATCCACCAAGACCCAAATGTGAATGGTCTTTGCTTACGCCAGTGCCTTTCCCTTGATAGAACTCAAAATCATGGGCGAGGCCATCTGAACTACAGCGAACAAATACTTTGATTCCGTCTGGGTGTGGTTTGTTTCTTACAAATTGCTTAGCGGGTACCCTTCCTGTGAAGGGCACCATCTGTTCATCAATGCTGTTTTCTGCCAGTGGTTCTAATTCAAGACATCTTCTTCTGACAGCATCGATGACTGGTGCCACTTTCCAAAACTTGTTCAGTGAATCTTGCGGAGCATCCACGCCTGTGACATGAAGCGCTGCTCGAAGCTTGAAAAAGCGTTTGGAGGTCATTGCATCCGCAATGCACGGTATTCTTGTATCCTCTTGCCAATACATCCTGATTCTCGGAAATTTCAAAACTGCCATGCGTATCATAATCCCAATGAAAACTTTGATCTCTTGCGTTGTGGCATTCAGCTCAATTCCATCTCTCTGCAGTGCGTACATGTTGGTGAAATGTGCTAAGTCGTCAAAAATGCTCTCTGGGAAGTAGTTCATGAAGTATTCAAGCGGCTAACTTGTAGCTGATCCTCGGTTAGGGGTGTAGCTGCATTCAGTGTTTACCGGTGAAAATTCCTTATTGATCCACTTCACCGGGGTTTTCTTTCTTTTGGCAGGCGGTGGCTGCACATTTTCTTCATCGTCGCTGCTACTGATGAGATGGTCTACTGGCAAAGTATCATTTGAAGCAGCCTAGAATGAAATAAAATATTACAAAAACAAACATCAGGAAAAGTTTTAAAAAAGTTGGTGAGAAGTGGGGAGCCCTACTAACCTGAATTTCGGCAGATTCTTCCAATTCATCATCCGAGAAATCTCCATCGGAGATGTTACCATCAGCAATTCTGGCCAAAAGAGCTTGGGCAGATGTAGTCGATGCCTTCTGCCGGCCTACCGAGTGCTCTCTGAGACCTAAAATACATAAAATATATGCATAAGCTCTGCATCGCCACTTCCAGATGGAATAAAATACAACAGCAAAATTATGTGAGGAGGCTGCTTTGAGTCACCATGTGTACAATTGTACACACGCATTTTACATTGCACGGCACAGAAAAACCGCAAAACCTTCTCGCTTGCAAAAAGCCATAACCTTATACATTAAGCTGATATGAAGACCGTTTCTAATAAGATACTTTTCACGCGAAGAAAGAAAAAGAATTGTAAGGCACTCACGTGCGGATCCGTAGAAGGTAGATGCGTCCATCTGACTTGACTTTGGCGCCTACTTATAACTGCATGAACTAGATGGCGCTACTTGTCCATCGAGAAGGCATTGCTCAGTGCTCACGTGGCTTTTCAGCCCATTTGAAATAAGGGCGGGACCGCAGAGTAGCGCCAAATTTGATGTGTACAATTGTACACACTGCCGCTGAAGGGGATCTCTAGTTTTCTCCCTATCTTTTCACATACATAACGCCTGAAATAACTTACTTACGGCGCTAGTTTTATCCCTATCGTTCGACATAAATATAACGGCTGAAATAATAGTGGTTCAAGATCTGTACTAGAGCGGCATATGCAGAACTGTAGACAACATTCGCTTGTAATGCTGGTTTGATTGCTAGATTAACCGCTTTCTTCCGGCATTATTTATAATTAAGCACAAGATTATATGACGACTGAATTTGCAGTAAAATTCAGTACTACCAAATAATTAATAGAAAAACTGAAAGCGGGTGATTTTGTGGAACTGTCCTTAAGAAAGTACACCTATTGTTAATCAAAATGCTTATCTCACTTTGCGGTAATTTTAATCACATTTCCTCAAACGAAAGTTTCCATACTCTTGGGTCGTGTGCACAGGCAATAATCCTATGGACCTACTTATGGTTGGCACGTATGTTGTGGCGTTAATTTTACCATCATTATTTTTTACCTTTTAAAGCGCAGTTCTTTGGTGCCCGTTCCTGGATTTCGAGTCATCGCCGGCGTCCGCGTCGTCGTTGTCCCTCGTAACTAGCTTCACTTTCACTACACCTTCTTTCTTTCCCTTACAGCGCGATTCAGGTTTACACAGAAACAAGTGCAAGATACTGCGCCTTTTCATTCCTGTGAAGCAATTATTAAAGATGCGCTTCAGAGCTCTAGTTGAAGACGAGACTACACATGCTAAACGCTTCAAAGATAATAATTCATGAATAATGCTTGCGCCCACACCGAACTGCAGGGTAACTCTCCCATGGGAGCAAGTGTGACAGATACTGCGCCTTTTCATTTCTGTGAACCAATTATGAAAGGCATGCTTCAGAGTTCAAGTGGAAGACCTGACCACACATGATATACACACTGCAAAGATAATATTATGAAAGGCATGCTTCAGAATTCAAGTGGAAGACCTGACCACACATGATATACACACTGCAAAGATAATATTTCATTAATAATGCGCTCCCCCCCACCCCCACCGAACTGCAGGGTAATATGATCAGTAACCGAGAATTCACACTCACAGAGAAAAGCATATTTTGATGTAATTTGCGTATGTTGGACGCGAGCGCCACCAATGGAGCGAATGGCGCTAGCGTCGACATAGGGGAGCAAGTGGGATCACGTGACTCCTGGGAGGCTGCCCTTCTAGCCACGCAACCTGCAGATCAGTTACGGCTGGTAGAGCGGGCTAAGCTAGAAGGAACAGCCAGAGGGCTCCTGGACTAAGAGGTCCTCCTGGGAGTGTTTATATTTTTTTTTAATAAAGTTTTTTCCTCCTCCTCCTCCTCCTCCTCCTCCTCCTCCTCTTCCTCCTCCTCCTCCTCCTCCTCCTCCTCCTCCTCCTCCTCCTCCTCCTCACGTGACTCCTCTTACTGCTGCTGAAGCAGACGCTCGATTGAATTTGTGCGTTTGAAAAGCTAATAGTCGTGTTTATTTCTGTAGTTTAGATTGATATAGCGTGCCAGCCTTGCACTGTTTGATCTTGCATCGGTAGTGATGCTGCTGAAGTTTATTTAAGCTGCTGCTACGGTCCGTTACTGCTCTGTACCCGGAACAAGGGAAACTAGTGCGAGCTCCCATTGCTACCCGAAACATAAGCTCACAGAACCTTCCTTAATCAAAATTTGAATAAGCAAATCAGCAAGTGATCGTTCTCATGATGTGCGCAGCAGACATTTCAGCGAGCGAGTTTGCGTCTATAGAGGGGGCGCTAAAAGTTGGGTGAGCGGCAGAATAAACGGCGCGAGCGTTTTAATTTGCGCTTTATCACTTGTGAAGCTAACTACACCATTACTGGAAGGGTGGAAAAGGTGCTTCCTTCTTCACGGAGTAGTACCCTCCCGAAGAAAGGAGGGGTCGCGCGAAGGGCAGAAGGTCTCAAATTATTCTAAACGAACGCGTTAACACGAAAGTTTCTCTGAAGTGATTCTGCCGCCTAGGGCAGCGGTATGCATCGTGAGTTGTCTCAGGCAGCGTCTCCAGTATTGAAGTGATTTCAAATGACAGAAACCATGAATAAACGAACGAAATATAGAGCATTGCATGCATGTTGTGATGTGCTAATCGATATATTCGTAAAAAGAAAAAAAAACACCTATTGTGTGCGGGGAAAACAAATATCCGCTCTAGCCAATATTGCCAATAGCGGTAGTCAGTGCGCAAGAATTCGCTGCATGCAACACGCGCATTCACACTTGCTAAAAAAGTAATCCATGTCATTCCTACAGTCAAACGAGCAGGCGAAAGGTGCCGCTTCCGCCGACGCTATGCGAAGGCGCTCACCATTTGTCAGCCTCCTGACAGTCCTCTGCTCTTGCAGATGAATTCCATTACCTGTTCAGTGACCGCTTATATCAGACTGATTGTGTGACAGCTTCAGTTGTTGCTTCTTGTCTTTCTTTTTTTCATAACTGCAGAAATGCTGCATCTGGTGCGTGCCGCTGTAGCAGTAAAGCTTGCCAACTGCGATAACTCTGATTCGGTGAATGGCTTTTTTGCCGAATGAGAGTTCGTCTCATACCTCAAAATAAGCTTATAGCGGCCCAAACCGACGTGTGTATATTATTAAAAAAAATGAACGTTGTGGGTATGCGCTACTCAACTGTCTAGGAAAGCATCCTACAGCAGCAGAGCAACGTGCTTTATCCTACTTACTTCGTTATGCAAGCGCTTTCGAGGGGTGGGACCACGGTACGTCCTCGCGGCCAATAAAGCATGTGGACCATGGTAAAAAAAAAATTGCTTTTTAAAAAATGTCTCAAGTGGCATCGTTTCAGCATTAACATTTTTGGCGCCCGCTTTCGGGCTTCGCGTCGTCGCCGTCGCCGTTGTCCCTTGTAACCAGCTCCGCAGCTGGGGCCGGTCGCATTTCTATGAGCCCATACGCGGCCTCCCGCAACCTCCCGATATTTAATTGCTCTCTAATTTCCCCGGCCACAAAGCTTCCTTCATGACAGTCAAGAACTCTTAGTTGAGTGTTACTTGAAGAAATATGTGTGAAAAATAAAATATTTGTAATTGTAACACATGTCTTGCTTGAACTCTTTGCCTCAATCTATCGAAAAGTTGAAACAGCCTATTAGCTGCAATCAAATTTAGTATTAGGAAGTAACGTAATGTAGGAAACTTTTTTTCGATCCCTTCATCTCGCAGCGTTTAGAAGCAGCTTGGAAAGGTATGCTGCGGTGGCCACGTTTGCCACGCGTGCCCTGCGTGCCCTGGGTGCCCTGGGTGGGTACAGTCTACCTGTGTTATGTAACCTTATTATTCTTCTCCAAGCGGTCCACACTCAACTCACTGCAGTGGTGGTTCTGCGGTGAAGGCGCACGACTGCTTTGCCCAAGGACGCTGGGTCGAATCGCAGCTTTGGCGGCTGCTTTTCGATGGAGGAGACAAGCAAGACGTCCGAGTGCTGCGGGATACAAATGCACCTCAAAACCCCAAGCAGACAAATTTTCGGCACCCTCCTCTACTTCCTCGGGAATAGCTTGAGTCGCTTGTTAGGTTAGGTCGCATAAATCAATTGGAACCAAATATAAGACAAGGAAATTTCGATTGCACGCGAGAAAATTAGGCCCTCGCGTCAGAGAAAACCTGACATCGGGATGAACTTTGACAGGTGACTGCCTAAAATTGTGGTACAACCGTAATTTCAAGGCTAAAGTCTTACTAGGTTATGTTGCCACCAAATGTACATGCTACAGATTAATGCGAACAAACTGGCCGTTGTTTAGCTCAGCTAGGCCAGAATACACGTAGCGAAAGAATGCGTGCCTGGTGCGGGCTACATATTCCTCTCCATTCCAATCCTAAGGCCAGGATACACGTAGCTGAAGCATGCGTGACTGCTGTTAGGCTGCCTACTCCTCTCTAACTCATTCCAACCCCATCCAATCCAGTCTAATCTAATCCAATTAAAACCAATGCAGTATAGTCATGTCCAGTCCAATAAAGTGCGGTTCATTTCCGTCAAATTACAATCAATCGAATCCTGTCCAAATAAATCCAAGCCTATCCAAACCAAACTAATCGAATCGAGTTCAATCCAATCATAAACAATGCTGTGTCAATCTAAATCTTGATTGCACGCACAGGTAAGTCTGATTGTCTAGCTATGCGATTGCAATAAAGAGATGACATCATCTGGTTGCTTTTATATTGCCAGATTGTGCGGCGAGGACGCGGCGTCCGCTGGCTGCGGTGGTTGCTAAGCAATGGCTCTGTGCTTCCCGCCACGCAAAACTCGTCGTTCGTGGCCAATGTAGTTTTCGCTAAAAAAGGGTTAGTGGGCCATCTAGACCATTAAAGTTGTTCAGACTCTAGGAAGAAGCAAACTAAACTGAACAGATCTCCTACTGACTCAGTAGCTGAGCCCTCTCCGCTCCCTCGTGCTGACAGGATAAAATGAAGCGAAAGCCTTTATTGCGTGGTGGACCATTGCCCTCTACTACAGCAATTCTGTCTCTTGTTTCACTTCCAACGTCTTTCCCTTCAAGCGCGGATAAGGTATCCGTGGAGAATCCGGACAGATACAGTGGCTTTCATTCCTGTAAACCAATTGAAACGACGCTGATTCATGTTTAATACGTCTTCTGTATGCCGTTTGGTGCGGTGCAGAGGAAGCGATAATTGAAAGTTCAAGCATGAACGCCTGAATCGGATGCACGGGGAGAGGGGGGGGTCAGCTTCGTTTGTGTGCATTGCCTGACGATGTAATCAGTCATGACCAGACATGGTAACATGTCCGGATGTGCCATCATGATGACGTCACTTCCGGCTAATATACATGACAGGATGTGATGTCATGATGTCGTCGCAGCTAGTTATTATGCCACCATATGGAGAAGTGATAGTCACAGTCATCTCTTTTATTATCGTCTTCAATGTCACTATCGCTGACCACCACTATAATTGCCCGTCAGTATCTACCTCTACAATCCTCCATTGAGAGCTTTAAAGGTAAACAGCGTCGTTGCAATTACATCGGCATAATGGTAGACAAACAGAACTAAGGCGTGTATATCACGTTCCCGACGTTGCAGCCAGGATGACTGATATATATAATGTGACGAAACTGCGTGACAGAATCGTAGCCGGCAGTACAAAACATTATAAGCTTTCTCCTTAAAACGAGAAGGCAACAATTCTATTGTCTACTTTGGACGACTGGACAGCCATGAGACGAAAGCCCTTAAAGCATGGTGGTTGTTGCCCTTCATTACGGCACCTCTTTCGTCGTTCACACCAATCTTCCTTCCCTTGTCATGTGCTCAGTTTTGCGGGGTTGCATGACATATATTGCAACTTTTCTGTAAATTTCTTTACGGTGTTGTTGCTGTAGCAAGAATGAAAAGAAAATGCACAGGCCTGATACTGACTCAAGTAGCTGGGCCACCTGATTGAATGATTTATAGGAAGGGAAAGGCACGGTAACTGTCTCACTTGTTTTCTGTGGACACCTCAACCGTGTCGTAAGGGAAGGGAGGAAGGTGTGAGTGAAAGTAGAAAGAGGAGCCATAATGGAGGGCGGTGGAGTAATTTCGACAACCTGGGGATCTCTAACGTGCGCTGACATAGCACAGCACACGGCCGCCTCTTCGTTTCGCCTCCATGGAAACGCAGCCTCCGAGGTCGGGTTCGAATCCGGGTACTCCGGCACAGTAGTCGGGCGTCTTACCACTGCACCCCGCCGGCGTGGCAGCTGAGCCACTGATTTATTTATAGTACGGGAAAGGCGCGGTAACTGTCTCGCTTGTTTTCTGTGGACACCGCAACCGCGCCGTAAGGGAAGGGATAAAGGTGGGAGAGAAAGTGGAAAGAGAGAAAGGGGAGCCGTAGTGGAGGTCTACGGAATAATTTCGACCACCCGGGGATCTTTAACGTGCGCTGACATCGCACAGCACACAGACGCCTCTTCGTTTCGCCTCCCTCGAAACGCAGCCGCCGAGGTCGGGTTCGAACCCGGGTACTCCGGCACAGTAGTCGAGCGTCTTACCACTGCACCACTGAGATATCTGGCGTTCCTGCGGAGCGAGCGGACGCGTTTCACCTGGGCTCCGTGTTTTTTTCATTGAACTGCCAGATTTTTTGAGTCGCACCTTAATGAAAGTGCGTCGACCGGATGCATGAAGTTGTGTGGACCACCAGGAACTCGAATTCCGAGGTAGGGGACCGCTTTTGCCAAATTTAAAGGACTTTTGTGTGCCAAGAGGAGCGCCCGCAGCTGGGCCTAACGTCGACTCCGGCCTTGGCCGGAGGAGCGGTAGGCCCAGCCCGAGCCTCGGTGAGGCCGCCAGCGGAACATCGAATCATCGGTGATTACGCAAGTGAGCATTGACCTAAGATAACTACAGCTATGCGAGTAGAGGTGGACGGCGTCGAAATTCCGCCGGACCAGTGCACAAGATCGCAAGGCTGGAAAACTGCCGGCGAGAGGGTCAGGCACAAAGGCATGGGCAAGTTAGGCCTAAATGCCGTACTTCAAACGAACCAAGATGGCGCCAAGGCCATGGCTGCCACTGGCAGCGATACACGTCACTCAAGGGCGAAACGTATAAACAAGGGCAAATTGTTGAAGGGCGCGCGCATGCCAGACTTGCCGCGCGGCGACATAAAGATCGTATTACGACCACGAGGCGGTCTCCACGTGAGCGACGTGACCCGCGTTGAACTAAGTCGTGCAATTGTGGTGGCGGCACAGATCCCCGGCAATGAAGCAAGTGAATATGTCGTGTGCCCCAACCTCCAGCAGAATATCGTTGCGGTGAGCACCTCCAAGAGAGAGAACGCCGACCTATACACTGCAGTCGGAAGGATCGACATACGCGGCACGGCACACGAAGTACCTACGAAACGGCCCCCACGGCACGGTGAAGGGCGTCATAAGGGGCATCCCGCTCGAGGATACGGCCCAGGATATTCAGGACAATGTTGTGCACAAGCATAACCCAACGGCGCTACAGGCAAACCGGATCGGTAAGACCCGATCAGTCATCATTGCTTTCGAAGGGCATCAAGTACCCAAATACGTGAGATACGGCAACCTGCTCATGGAGTGCACGTTACATAGAAAACAAATCGACGTATGCTATGCGTGCGGAAGAGTGGGCCACAGAATGGACGTGTGCCCGGATCCTTCGAACACGATCTGCCGAGGGTGCGGAATCTCCAACCCCGCCGAAGATCACGAATGTGTCCCGAACTGTGGCCTGTGCGGAGGCAAACACCTGACAGCGGACACGGCCTGCAAAGCCCGCTTCAAGACACCCTACGTCGTCCGCCGGCGGCGCTGGGAACGGCGCCGAGCAGAGGAAGAAGACATTGGGAGAAGGAACCAAGACAAGAGAGGTCCTGCAGGCGGACCCCACCGCAGCGCCTCCAAACAACGGGGCCGGTCACACACGCCGGGCCGCAACAGCAACAACAGTGGCTGTCAACAACAGTCGCCAGAGTCAACCGGACACCGAGGGATCGCCGAGAAAAAGGTGGGCCGGACCAACAGGTCTCCCGTCGCTCTAACCAGCGACACCGAATTCCCACCCCTCACCCCCTCCCAACCCCTTAACTCACAAGCGAATCCGCAAAAGGACAGTAGCGAAGTGATAGAGCTTAAGAGGATCATAGAGCGCCAAAACGCTCAGATCCAGGAACAGAACGCCCAAATACAGGCGCTTATGAATAAGATCGAAACGCTAGCGAGTAACGGCAGCTTGGCAAATTCAGGACCCCAAGACAACACGGCGACAAGCAACGCCGCAGGCTTGCGCAAGGTGCCGCGGAGGGCCCCCCCCCCCCTCGCTCCGCCAAGGGCGGACAGCTGGAGAGGCTGAGGCCATGCAACGTGCAGCAAATAACCTAGAGGCGATGGACGCCGAAGAGAGCCCCGCGAGCGGAGAGAAAACTGCGAACGCAGAGACCGCGACCACGGTAACGACACAGATCCCGCGAGAAGGAGAGCTTAAGGCCATTTTGGCCGCAATTTCCCAAATTAACGAAAGGCTCAGCAAAATAGACGACCGACTTAAAGCTGTCGAGAGTCAGCCTCAGACGCCATCGGCGAAGCACGAACGTCAAGCGCTAAAAGTAGCCTCAACATCGGTGAGGAACCACTTCGCGTCCCTGAAAAAGGAGCGGGCCGAAAAAATAAAAAACGGGATCGCGAAAAGGCGCAATCGACTCGAGACAGCCGGAAAGGATGATGCAGAAGCCAAGTAAGAAGCACAAGAAGACCGGGGGGGGGAAACCACCGTGATTTACCAATGGAACTGCCGTGGGATTCGCAACAAAGAAGCGGAACTAATGTTATACATTGACGGGCAAGACAACAAGCCTGATGTAATTGCTCTACAGGAGACGAACGGGAAACCAAGACTTCCGGGGTACGTCACTTACACGGACCCCACGGAGAACGGAACGGCGGTGCTCGTTCGCAGCAACGTGGCGGCAACTCAACATGTTACGGCGCAGGGCGGGTGCGAGCACACGCTGGTCTGGTCGAAATTCATGCAAGAGAAATTGGCAGCGCGGGCAATTTGTAATGAGCGCGTACTGTCGGCCGTCACAACGGCAGTACGAATTTGACCGCATCGTGAGTCAGGCGAAAGGGTTGGCGGGGACCAGGCCGCTCCTGATCCTCGGCGACTTTAACGCCCCTCACACAACATGGGGCTATAAGTTCCAGTCAAAAAGAGGAAAAGCATTGGCCAAAGCAATGGAGGATCACGAGATTGCCCTCCTGAACGAGCCTGACGTAACTACCAGAAGAGGCAACAGTGCCGCGAGGGACACTACGCCAGACCTTTCGTGGTTATCGGGAACGCTAGACGTCTCCTGGAGAAGCGAAGAAGTGGACCTGGGTTCTGACCACAGCGTGATCGGCATCACGATCCGAGGTTCCCGATATCGGGCTGTGTTGGGGACAGCGCGGATCACGGATTGGGACAAGATGAGAAAGTTCACCCAGGAACAAGAAGAGGCGTGTGAGGAAGAATCGGGACGAGCTGAAACACAACAGACCTACACCGAATGGTCGAGGGACCAGAAGAAGACCCTCCAAAAATTTACCCAAGAAATCGCAACGACTTCGCAGACACCGTACGTGGACGCCAGACTGACCCACATGTGGGCGGCCCGGCACTCGTTAACGCGGCGATGGAAACGTCAGCGGCACAACAGAAAGCTGGCCAAGCGCATAGCAACCTTGAACAAGCAGATCGCCGAGCACGCGGCCAAACTATGCAGGGAGAATTGGCTGAAGACCTGCGACGGCCTGCAGGGCAAGCTCTCGACGTGGAAGACGTGGTGCCTCTTGAGGCATCTGATCGACCCGCTGAGTAGCAAAACTGCGACCAATCGCAACCTTACCAAAGTATTGAACATGTACAAGGGAGACGGCCGCAGGCTCCTGGAAAACCTGAAGGCGAAGTACCTAAAGACAGAGAAGGGACAGTACCCGGAGCCAGAGAGGTATGAAGGACCCGACAACGAAGACCTGGACCGGCCGTTTTCCATGACGGAATTGTGGACAGCGATAGATCAAAGTAAGAAGAAAAGTGCACCCGGCAGGGATGCCATAACATACAAACTACTCAGTAACATGAGCAGTAAAGCGGCCCGCGGCCTCCTAGGGCACATCAACGAAGCCTGGGAGAGCTCGCGGTTGCCGAAGGAATGGAAGGACGCCGAGGTCTGCTTCATTCCAAAGCCCGGCAAGGCCCTCACGATAGACAACATGCGGCCCATCTCCCTCACGTCCTGCGCGGGGAAGGTGATGGAGCGTATGGTCCTTCGCCGGCTGCAGAAGCACCTCGAAGAAACAGATCAGATGCCGGAGACGATGTGCGGCTTCAGGCAACATCTCAGCACCCAAGACGTGATGATCCAACTTCACGAACTGGTCGTCAAGCCGGCAACGAGGCACACGCCGCGCGGGATACTCGCCCTTGACCTGAAGGGAGCGTTTGATAACGTGTCCCACGCGAGCGTGTTGCGGAATCTGAATATGACCAGGTGTGGCCGAAAGACATTCGACTACATCAAAGAATTTCTGTCAAACCGAACAGCGACCATCAGAATAGGGGAGGAGAAGTCAGACACTGTCGAGCTGGGTGATAGGGTCACCCCACAGGGATCGGTCTTGTCGCCCCTGCTCTTCAATCTGGCCCTCCTGCCCCTGCCCGGTCTACTCAAGCAAATCGAAGGCGTGGACCATGCGTTCTACGCCGACGATATTACGGTGTGGACAGCTCGAGCCGGTTCTGATGCCTGGATGGAGGAAGCCTTGCAGAAGGCGGCAACAACCGTAAACGAGTACGCAAAGTCATGCGGACTGAGCTGCGCTCCCCAGAAATCAGAGTTGATTATTATCCAACCGGGAAAATCCAAGAAAGAGCTGCCGCCGAACGTGATCGTCACCATCGACAGAACGGCTATCAAGCCAACACAGCAGATTAGGATCCTCGGCCTACTACTTCAGGCCGACGGGAAGGCACACGCCGCCGTCACAAAGATCAAAACTACAACCGAACAGATACTCAGTATGATCAGAAGGGTATCTAATAGAAACCGAGGCCTCAAAGAGGACGATGTCATGCGCCTGATACGCGCATTCGTCCTGTCACGGGTTACCTACTCCGCCCCCTATCTCCAGCTGACGAAGGCGAATAGGGACACCCTAAACACGATGCTTCGTAAGGCAACGAAGCAAGCACTGGGCATTCCCATATACTCGTCCACACAAAGACTGCTGGACATGGGCGCCCACAACACGGTGGAGGAGCTCATTGAAGCCCACCTCTCTAATCAGAGAATCCGGCTCAGTCATACGAAACACGGACGAGCCGTCTTACGCAAGATAGGATGGCAGATTGAGCCAGTACCCCTCAAGGAAGCCCTTCCGGAAGACTGGAAGACGGCCATTCAGACCAAACCCCTTCCCCGGAACATGACGCCGGGCAAGGACGACGAGAGGCGCACCGCGCGGGCCAAAGCCATAGCCCGGAAGCTGGAAGAGAACCCCAGGGTCCTCTACGCGGACGCCTCGCTCCGAAAACACAGTGACCGTGCAGCAGTGGTGGTTACGTCAAAAGACAGGCTGATCGTCAGCGCGTCCATAAAGACAACAGACGCCGCAGTTGCAGAAGAAGCGGCCATGGCCCTCGCACTCGCACAGCCGAGCGTGGACACCGTGGTCACTGACTCAAAGACAGCCTACAGAAGCTTCCGCAGAGGGTTAATATCCTCCGCGGCCCGAGCCATTCTATCCAAGTGCAAGCCTCTGGGAAGAGCTATAGAGCTCGTGTGGGTCCCGGCTCACTCGCAGGTAGCAGGCAACATCATCGCAGACTACCATGCCCGAGAAATGTCAATCCGGGGCGAGAACGAGCCGGAAGAGCTACCGCATCCGGTTACCAGCTTTCGGGAAATTACAAGTATGTGCCGAGAGGAAAGGTTCAGACTGCCAGAACCGCACCCCAAGCTCACCAGGCAACAACAGACGATCCTGCGCCGAGCGCAGGCGGGATCGCTTGCGCATCTCGTATTGATGAGCCGCATGTACCCTGCGGAACACGACATGCTCTGTCCTTTTTGTAAAAAAGAAAAGGGCACCCTGCCGCACGTTTTGGCAGAATGCAAACAACTCAAAACCCCCCCTCCTCCCCTTCCCGCCAACACCCCCAATCCCCAACCCCTTGAGCGATGGGAGACCTTGTTGTCCAGCCCCGCCCTATCGATCCAGCTCGCACTGACAGACAGGGGCCAGGAGCTGCTGGAAACATATGGGTCCCGCAACTAGGGAACCACCCCGTCTGGTGCAAGCATGCACCACCGAATTATTTCGGGCTTAATAAATGTTGATTCCTCCTCCTCCACCACTGATTTAAAAACTGATTTATTTATAGGAAGGAAAAGGCACGGTAACTGTCTCACTTGTTTTCTGTGGACACCGCAACTGC
>JAJIZL010035337.1:34541-53066 GCA_023969395.1 Amblyomma maculatum
TTGTCGCCGAACGGATGACCTTTACCGCACCACTGACATTTTACTTCACAAGTATGTCCCTGGTCTGAGCGTTCTGCTCCTTATCCTTGGCACTTAGCATTCTTGGGATCTCGGTAAACATCGTCGCGGTGCCCTAGTTACCCGCGTACGTTGCAAACTTCCTACTTCTTTCTGTATAGTACAAATCCTGCCCATGAAGGCCAGTTTCACCAAACTAGGAAACTGACTTTTCAAACAGTAGGAGGACTAAATTGAGTTCCTGCTCATACGCCTGGCTCCTAGCACGGCGCGCCTGCACTACTTTATAGGTGATGCGAAGACAACTCTTTATTACTGTACCCCTTTCCGTAGTCTTTTGGCATTGCACATAGAAGTGAGTTAGATTTTCTTGCCCTCGAAATAGAGGACGCGTGGTGCGACGCATTTGTTTTCCGCTCTTCGCTCTCTGTTGCGATGAGGATAGACTTGTTTCGTGTTGACTTAGAAGTTTTCTTCAGCAATCGTAATCATGTTTATGTTGGCGGTGGGAGTCGTCAACTCCGCAAGTTCTATTTTGTCATGCATAAGTAGGAGGCGGACTACTAATGTTTGTGGAGAACCATATGAGCTCCGCCGGGTATCATGACTGACTGTTTTCTACCGACTTGGCTGACATTCTTTTTCCTCGAACTTGGACGTGTCTCGCTCCTTTCCTCGATCATCGTAGACGCCGCGTTGCTTGTTCTCAAGTGTCACCACCTCTCCTCTTTCTTGCTGACAAACCACTGGTGGTGCTCTTTCAGCTCTGCTGCGTCTGTCCTCGTTCGAACAACGGTTTCACTCATTGTCGCCGAGCTTTTAAGTGGCGTCGTCCGGTGGGGATGCCTTTGTCTGCCTACGCTAATTGGGCTTAGTGCTGCTGTGATTTGCCAAGCTCTTCAAAGGGCCAAAAACGATTGAAAAAGTAGACCCACTTGCTAAATTGAGAATCCACGAGGAGCGATTCCTGTATAATGTCGACTCCACCGAAATTTCGAAATCCAGTGGCCAAGGTAGAGCGCGAGTGTTTGTGGTCGCTGGAGCTTATCGATTGCACATCCGCGCTCCAGCTTGGTAGATGTGGAAATCTCCCGAAGAAGTCTGACACTTTTCACGGACGCACGCACGCACAGACGAATGTACTAGTGCCCCCAAACACGGGTTTAGTTATTCAGTCATTGTCATTTATTGCACTCATTGAAGTTTCTTGCGATTCGTGATGTGTCATTATCTAGGAATCATGGCTAAGGATAGCCGAGCAGCACAAAGTGAGCTATTAAGGGGGGCTCGTGACGGGCAGTTGGGGCAGCCCATACAGGCTTCATTCATAATTTACCATTCGTGTCCAGAGGAGCCCCGGTCGACTACCCAATTTTGCCACAATATGTCTCAACTCATGCCAATGTGGGCAGATTAAAGTTTCCTGCATTCGGCCCAGACAGCCATGTATGGGCAGCGTACCAAAATAACTAATCTGCTCTAGTTTTGTACAGGTGGGTGCTACCCCATATATCTCCGTTTTTTAGCTCATATAGGTTATCCTCTCCGTTACCTGAATAGTACCGGGCCGGCTGTATGGAGGCCAGCATAATTTCAGCTGGCCCACTTGCTACACTTGGGGTTCAATTTGGCATTTTTGGGACTGCCCAAGTCCCATTATCATCTAGTGTGAAACATACTGAGCTTTATTTGCCTGCTATTCTGTACTCGGTATCATAAAAAAAATTTATTCCCAAAACATAACAAAAATGCGCTGGCCCAAATTTTCTCTTAAATGCTGGTCGGAAAATATATTTCGGCGCTCTGCGTAGAATAATAATGGTAGTGGTTGTTCCTACAGTAGGAAGAAGGACAAAGCGTTCGGTCTTGCTACAGTCTCTTTAGCTTAGCCACCTGCGCTGTCTCGAGTGGAGAGAAGAGAAATAGAAATTTAACAAAAGGGGGAGTGAAACGCGGTCTTCACAACAGCTATCGTCCGCCACCGAGGCGGTGACAGGTGCAATGATGGCCTACAACACAACGGTCCAGGGAAGATTTGGAAGTAGTTCAGTACATTTTCGTAGAGTGGAAGAATTACTGCTGAATATTCCCTGCAAAACTGCATAACTGAGATAGTTACCAGTGTGAAGCATATTGTCGTTAGAAATGGCCTAAATATGCTTCGAATAGTAATATAAAACTTCCTGAAGTGCCAATATCCTGCGGGTATAATATCGATTACATAAATAAAATTGCAACCGTAAATATAAGATGAAGAAGCTTCGGAGGTTCACCCTAGCTACGGCAAACCTGGCGCCCACTTCGCCCTTCCATGGGCAACCCCAATAGTGTTCCTCTTATATTTAACGCATACATTTTGAATTTATGCAGTAACCCGCAAGTGCCCACAAACGACCAGTGTGCGCAGCGTAGGAGCAGGCCCGCTTTTCAGTCCGGCTGCGGCTTATGCAGGAATTTTTCGGCATTTGAGTGGACAGCAGAATTTTGGCTCCCCCATCTTCAATCCGAATAAGATGTTCGCATCTGCCAACAAAGCGTCGCATCTGCTCTGAACTACTTCGCAAGAGACCGATGTGAGCAGAAGCGGGTATGACCAATTCCTGCCCTTGCACAGCCCGTGCAGAAGCTATCGAGACTTTTTGGGGGGATGCCCCATTTGGGATACCCAAGAAGTTTTCTGCATGAAATCCATAGTTCTTTCGGACATTCCCCGAGCACTCCTCAAGCGAAACACGTAGGACGTGTGCCGGCAGGCCCGTTTTGATGCGAAAGCTTCACTACATCAACTCTTCCAGCCTTCAGCGTCCCGGAGGTTTTCACCTTGAACTACATTGAAGGTCAAGCCTGGAAAAGGTTATATAGGCCTCTGTGCCTTTACCTTCTTATAAATCAAAGCGCCATATACCAGAAAAAAAATATGAAAACCTTCTCTTGACCTGGTTAGATGTAGTGGTCCACAGTTCCGTAGAATCCACATAAAAATGACGAAAAACCGCAGATTGAAAAGCGGTTGCTGAAGAAGCTACTGCTTGCAACGCTGACAACTTTCGCTTTATCACTAGGTTCAAGCCATGCTTAAACCCTCACAATGTTGAGCCCGCCACGGCTCATGCGGAACCAGTTGGGCTTTCAAGTGGGCAGCCGCTTTAGGTTAGCCTATTATTTCTACATAAAGCCCAAATTTGCTGGGCATCTGCCCTAAAATTCCCAATGAGGGTATCTCGACCTCCTGATAAGGGAACATATGCTCAGTTAGCCCTTTCCACTCCTATAAGATGCCCAAATGGGAAAACAAGTGCAAGCCCAGTTTGTGCCCGCCCGCGTGATCCTAAAGGGGACCCCGATAAGAATTAGAGTGGTTGCCTCATTCCAGCTTGCCTATTTCGACATCAGGGTGCCCTTAATATGCGCTAGGTGGGTATATTTAAAGGGTTGTGTTGAGACATAGTAATGACTTGTGGGTCAGAAAATGAACTGAATCAGCTTTCATAAATTTACTTACTTAGGGCGCTGAGTCATGGGTCTGAAATTTGGTAAATATGTTTCAACTCATGATCCACAGTTTTGTGTCAAGCAACGTTTGTAGTCATGAGTCGAGTCACAAGTTGTGCTGAATATGAGTTCCAAAATTTAGTTACAAAATCTGCTGTCTTAGGTGAAAATATTGTTACTAGAAGTGCTAGCTTATGGAAGCGAAATGTCACTTTACGAGAGAATATCACATGGTATCATGTGGGAGTCAGCTTACATGAATATTCCACGTAGATATGCCATTGCCACATGTTAGTCAAGTGGCGTGAGGGCATGAGGTGGTTAAGTTAACGCCACGTGACAGACGTGACGCATTACTGTAAATCCCACACTTGCACTGGCACCGCAACAAACAAGCACAAGAAAGCTCCGGGTGATGGGAGAAAGAAAGTTTTATTTAGCCGGGTAGTTTTTATAATTGGGTTACATTGTCCTATCAGATAGCCAGTAGGCATACCTATCGGCGATCTCATCAACTCTGTACTGTTCAAAGAAAGTGCATGATGAAGCAGGTGCAGTAGCATTTCTCCACCCAGTCGCTGCAGTGCTCTCGAAAGCTTAAAACAAAAGTTTACTGGCTTAGATTGAGCCGCAGCCCAATCTCTTCTGAATCGTTTAAGCATAGTGTCAAATGCGGAAAATGTAGAGCCTTTTCAGTTTTTATGAATTGCAGACCATTACAATTGCCATTACTATGGCGTCCTCGCTTCACGGATAGATGGGTTTTGATCTTCTTCAGAGTTTTGACAAAAACAGAAATAATTTGAATGTGCAGCACAGGTCTCAGGTCGTACCCCCAATGTTGTCTCTATAAGGTGTAAAGAAAGCGTTTCTAGCGCGTGATGAAAAACGCATGCCGCATTTCCGAGTATATGACAGAAATTGCATGCGCAAGGTAGTTTCAAACACATGACTGCCTGCCGAGGATGACTCCACATTTTTAAAATTTCCTGATCGGCAAAAAATGCCGCAACCATTTGGAAGACGTTCAAGTAACGATCGTTACCTTTTTTCCTAACAGAATTGATATGAGCGAGATTAAACTTAGTTACACAAGCAGAATTACGAATTTGTATGTTTATTTTTCCGCATGATAAGCACACTCACATACCTTTCACTATTACATATCGTACCATATCGCAACAAACAATAACACAATTCACTGCTCCACATCCTCTTCTCTAGTACCTTCATATTCTTCACTTTATTGCTTATACAAACTGTGTTCCATAAAACTTTCGTTGTCAACCATTGACTGTCCACCAACTGTCTCTGAAATCTCGCAGAGGCCGAGGTGAACGTCGACAGTTGCTCTTGGTGAGAACTCATGCATTCGCGTTTTTTTTCCAAGTTTTCGGAATCCCGGTGAGAAAACTACCGAAATCCCACTGACTGGAAGCGTCATTCCGACCCTTTTCCATTCGCAGTTCATCGAGACGTTTCTCGAGATGAGGGGCGATTTCTTCGGTTTCTACATTATTGTCCGCTAGCTTCCGTTCTTAGTCGCTGTGCTGTCTCGCCTTTCGTTCCTCTTCAGTTTTGGCTGCAAGGCGCTGTCAAAAGTGTTTCAGCGTGTCTGATATCTGACTTGTTTTCCGCATCTTCTTCGGCCGCGGCATTAGGCGGCGATGGTCTGAGATCATCCATGTCCTTCAAACATTATTTTCCATTGCGTGCTTTAATCGACGGCAACATTTAAGGGTACCCCAACCCTCGCATTGCATGAGCTGAGCGCATTGCTAGCATCAACGCCCGATCGATGACTCGGCTGCAGCGCGCAATGATTCTCCATGCGCGCATTGAGTCTGTATGGTCTGGAAAAGACAGATGCGCCACGGAATCGCGACCAGTGACGTGTGTCGGCTGCGGTGCGGTAGAAACTCGAGTATATTCTAATGGACATTGCCGTGCCAGCCGTACCACGCCGTTAGTTGCTGGCGGCTTGTGGAGCGTCGGGTTTAATCCCCACCAGTGTCGATGTTCTCCTGTTGTCGCTATGCTTTCCGAGCGACCGCAGGTGAACTCACGTGAGTTTATATAAATACTTCGAATAGGCAAGCTGGACGTGTCGTCTGTTTAACCTCGGGACATAGTGCACGCAATGACCGGACGTCGACCATTGCGCTCTCGGATGATAACGGCACATCGCCTCGCATCGGCCATCAGCGTCGAAGTCATTGCCATCGTGCGGTAGCCTTGACCACGACCAATATTCCAATGGTCCCTGGAACGACTAGTTTTGCTGCCGCGCTCTCCCCCACTCCCATACCCCTCTCCTGTGTTCCTATCGTCCCCTCCTTTCCGAGTTGCGTCTTTCGGTTACTTGCTCCACTTTTCGCCTTTCGGGAGCTTGATCTATTTGGCCCTTAAAACTTCTTAACCCTGTCCACGCACATGAGGTTCTTCAGCGACCTGCTGCACTTGCCTACACAGGAATTGACGGTTTTAAAATTAGTAACCATCGGCTATCTTTGTCTTGCGTTACATGAACAATCCATATCCACTCCTCCTTAATTTATACTGCAAATGTCATTATCTCCATCTTGCACTTGGAAAGAATCAGCATGCATTCATTCTTTTAACTTCACACCTGCTATTTTTCGCTCTATAGCTTTCATCATGGTCCTCAATTAAAGTGGAACCCTTTCGATAACCTTCAAGTATGTCCCTCTTACGCGAGCGCCTAAAATGCGCAGTTCCTAATATTTTCGCCGACACATAAAATGCATGAATGGCGTTGAACCCATAATATCTTAAAAATCGATTTGTCTTAAGATGGATTACGTTGTAGTTAGTGGTTACCCAATGATTTGCAGCTCTGCACGCGCAACTGATAAACATGGCTAACTGCTACCATCGTCATCATCATCATCATTCTAAGCGTGACTATACTCACAGCCGGGCGAAGGCCTCTCTCCTATTCTTCCAATTAACCCGGTTCTGTGCAAGCTGCATACACTTGACCCTTGCGAACTTCTTAACCTCACCCGCCCACCTAATTTTCTGCTACCCCCTGCTACGCATTTCTTGCCTTGGAATCCAGTTTGTTGTCCTAAGCGACCATCAGTTAACCTTTCTTTGCGCTATATGGCCTACCCATGCCCATGTTTCTTTTTGATTTCCACTAGAATGTCAGTTACCTGAGTTATTTCTCTGACCCACTCTGCCCATTTCCTATTTCTTAACGTTATTCCTACCATTTTTCTTTCCATAGCCCTCTGCGTTGTCTTGAACTTAAAGAGAACCCTCTTGGTTAGCTTTCACTTGCAACCCCATAGGTAAGTACAGGTAAGATGCAACTGTTGTATACTTTCCTCTTGAGCGATGCCGGTAAGCTGCTAGAAATAATCTTAATCTGGCAGTGCTTGCCAAATGCTCCCCATCCCAGTCCTATTCTCCTTGTGACTTCATGATCGGGATCTGCCGTTACTACCAGTCCTAAATAGGCATATTTGGCTACTACTTCCAGTGTTTCGCTCAGCCTTAGTCTTCTTCATTACCCTAGTCTTCTGCATATTGATTTTCATTCCTACATTTTTACTTTTCCTGCCTAGGTCATCAATAATTCTTTGCAATTCATCCGCTGACTTACTTACTGAGGCAATGTCATCAGCAAATCACATTACTGAGGTATTCTCCACGTACACTTATCCTTAACTGTCCCCATTGCAAGTGTGAATACTTCTAAGCAAGCTGGGAATAGTATTAAAGAGATCGTGTCTCTTTGCCTAACACCTTTCTTTATAGGAATTTTGTTACTTTCTTTATGCAGAATTATAGTTGATGTGCACCCTCTAATATATCTCAGCACTTTCACGTGCGCTCCTCTACACCATGATTTCGCAATGTCTGTATGACAGCCGAGGTTTCTACTCAGTCAAATGCTTTTTCGTAATCAGTGAATGCTATGTATAAGGGCTGGTTATGTTCTGAGCAATTTTCTATCACCTGTTGATGATATGCACATGATCGATTGTAGAGTATCTTTTCCTAAACCCTGCTTGATATGTTGCTTGGTTGCAGTTTAAATTTGCCCTGATTCTATTATCGATTACTTTTGTAAGTACCTTATACGTAGCAGACAGTAAGCTGATTGGTCTGTAAATTTTCAACTCCTTAGCGTCCCCTTTGTTATGAACTGCTGCAGTGGGTGGTAGTTATTGGTGCTATTTCTGATGCCTACACTGTGGAGCGGCCAGCATTTCAACTCTGCAATTCGTTCAGGTCATATTGCCACGTGCCTAGCGCCGCGCGGCCGCCGTGCTTAGTTCGGTCCGTGTTCAATCTGCCAACCTTTCCCTCAAGCCTCAAAAGTGTTACTTCGGGTTCACCGAATTGAATAGTTCCTTGGTAGTGCTGGCGGCATCCGCGCTGACGCTGAGAAACTTGCTGCCATTGCTGCGTTTTCCATCCCCACCAACAAAAAATCAATCCGAAGGTTTTTAGGGCTATGCTCCTATTATCGCCACTTCATTAAAAACTTTGCACAGATGGCCAGTCCTCTGACAATACTGGCTCGAGATGATGCATCGTTTTGCTGGGGCGCCTATTAGTAGATGGCTTTCGAGGAGTTACGACGCCAGCTCCAGTCACCCCCAATCCTGGCACATTTCGACAACGCCGACACGGAGATACACACGGATGCGAGCAACGTCGGCCTTGGTGCCGTTCTAGTTCAGCACCAAAACGGGGTCGATAAAGTAATGGCCTACGCCAGCCGTGCACTTTCGCGTGCACGGCTGGCGCACGTTTAACTATTCTACCACCGAAAAAGATGTTTGGCGGTAGTATGGGCCGCTGCCAAGTTCCGTCCGTACCTTTATGGCCGATGGTTTCGAGTGATCACTAACCATCACTCGTTGTGTTGGCTGAAAACCATAAAGGACTCTTGCGGCCGCTTAGCACGTTGGGCATTGCGCTTGCAGGAGTTTGATTTCGATGTTATTTGTAAGTCTGGGCGAAAGCACACCGATGGTGATAGCCTGTCTTGAACTCCCGTCGACCCTCCTCCGTCAGACGCAACCGACGACGATAGCTTCTTGGGAGCAGTCAGTACGTCCTACCTCGTTTCCAGATAGCGTGCCGACGCCGAGCTGCGACTGATTATCGACCATCTCCAAGGTGGGCACCCTGCAATTCCACGGTACCTTGCTCGGGGGCTGTCGTCGTTCTGCCTCCGCAACGGGGTGCCTTATAACAAGAATTCTACATCGAGTGCAAAAACATACTTGCTAGTCATACCGGCTGATCTAAGGCACGAAATCCTCCTGGCCTGCCACGACGAACAAACTTCCGGTCACCTTAGCTTTACACGCACCTTAAACCAAGTCGGGCGGAACTATTACTGGCCACATCTTACTCCGAGCGTTAGATGGTACGTCCAGGCTTGCCGACAATGCCAGCGGCGAAAAAACCCCGCGCTCAAGCCATCCGGCATGTTGCAATCTATTGAACCACCCCTGACCCCATTTGAGCAAGTGGGCAGGTGCTTTTTAGGCCCATTTCCTTCATCCTCCAACGGAAATAAGTGGATCGTAGTCGCCACAGACTACTTGATACGCTACGCTGAAACATTGGCCCTTTCCCGAGGTATTGCCGGGGAACTTGCAGCAAATTGAGGTTTGGCAGTGGAACTGCAGGGGCTTCCGTCGCAAGCGGGGGAACCTGCAGTTGTATTACAAAATCTAGATAGTAAGCCGGACATTATAGCTTTGCAGGAGGCTAGCGGCTCGGTTAAATTACCGGGATTTAAGACATTTACACCACCAGAGATTGATCGAGGCGGCGTATCGAGCGTCTTTACGGCCATGCTAGTCCATCGTAACACCACAGTGATTCAGCATACTATAGATAGCAGCAGGGAGGACTACGTCCTGCTTGAGATTTTACCCAAAAAAGGCGATAAGAGCCTCTTTGCTCTTAATGTATACTCTTCTCCAAAAGATAAGGGGGTGGGCTTGCCAGACCTCCTGATAAAGACGCAACGGCTAGCGGCTAGGTCTCAACTTATCGTTGTGGGGGATTTCAATGCGCCTCATCCGGAGTGGGTCTACATCCGAGCCAGCCCGAAGGGAAATAAACTTTGGCAGGTTGCCCAGGACCTGCGATAGACGATCTTGAACAACCCGCTAGATCATACGAGGATAGGCAACAGCGTGAGCATAGACACCTCTCCAGACCTCACATTTGTGAATGGTATCAGGGATGCAAAGCGGGTAAACACGGGACAGCCACTGGGAAGTGATCGCTATATCCTTTCCACTATATTTAGTGCTGCTAAGCACAAAGACAAGGTGAAAGGAACTCGAGTGACGGACTGGGACCGATTTCGGGAAGTCAGGAATGACACAGTGACCGGGAAAATCGAGGACTTAGGAGCCTGGGTTGAGGCACTCAAGCAGGCCGTGAAGAGTACCACAAAAGAGGTTTCGGCGGAGGAGGAGGGCTCTACGGCTTACTCCAGATTGTTACACATGTGGGAAGCACATGCGAGTCTCCTTCGGAGGTGGAGGAAACAAAGGCATAATGGTGTGCTCCGTAGAAAGATGGCCAAGTGGAACGAGAAATCGAAACGTACACATTGGAGTTTCAGTGAAAACAGTGGGGGCAGATTTGTGACCGGATGAATGGGCAATTCGGATGAAAAAAAAAACATGGCAGTTGTTGAGGCACCTTTTAGACCCGACGGCAACCAAATCTGCGCAGAAGGGGCAAATGGCTAGGTTAGTGCATCGGTATCAAGGCACGACTGGGGAGTTTATAAATGAACTCCGAAGACGCTACATAAACGCAGAGCCGGGCGGTTGCTTGCCGGATTACTCGGGAGAGGAAAACCTTGAATTAGATGCAGACTTAACGGTGGCGGAGATGGAGTTTGCAATGGGTCAGCTTCGTACCACGTCAGCAGCGGGTCCGGACGGGGTTACTAATAAGATGCTGAGGAACCTGGATTTCAAGTCAGTAGGGGCACTCACGAATTTGACGAATAAATTTTGGGTGGCCGGGGAGATTCCGCCAGAGTGGAAGCATGCTAGGATTACATTTATTCCTAAAGCAGGGAAGAAGCTCTGCATTGAGAATCTGCGTCCCATCTCGCTAACGTCGTGTTTAGCCAAATTGATGGAGCATGTGTTCCTGAACAGGCTTCAGGGTTATGTAGAGGACAAGGAATTGATACCTGAAACAATGATTGGTTTCAGGGCTAATTTATCAACGCACGACGCCATGATACAGCTCAAAAAAGACGTGGTTGATCCTGGGTACGGCACGGGCACCAAGGCTATCTTGGGGCTCGACCTAACTAAGGCCTTTGACAATGTTACCCATGATGCAATATTGAGGAACCTATCGGACATAAGACCGGGGGGTAGAACCTTCCGGTACATCAGATCGTTTCTGGAGGGTAGGACTGCGGAGATTATAGTCGGAGAAATGAAATCGGATCCCTTCCCATTGGGGGGCCGGGGGACACCACAAATGTCGGTATTATCGCCGTTCCTATTTAATCTCACCTTGATCAAGATACCACCCAGGCTGCAAGGGATATCGGGACATAAACATACATTTTATGCGGATGACATTACTCTTTGGGTAACAAGAGGCAGTGACGCACATTTGGAAGAAACTCTACAGCACGCGGTGGATATTGTTGAGGAGCTAGCAGGGGAAGCAGGACTCTCATGCTTTCAGCCCAAGTCCGAGCTTTTTGTGCTGAGGGACAAACCAAGAGGGATACATGCGAAGCACTATGTGCCGCCACCGCCTTTAGAGATCAAAGTGGGGGGCGTACCGGTCGCTGAGGTCCAAACGATCAGGATCCTGGGTATGTATCTGCAGACTAACAGGAAGAATAGCGAGTCCTTGAAAAGGCTTAAAAATACGGTCAATGCTACCGCGAGGCTAATCAGGAGAATCGCCAATCGTAAGAGAGGTGTTAAGGAAAAGGACTTGTGTAAGCTGGTGCAGGCGTTTGTGCTCAGTAGAATAGTGTATGCGACGCCTTATTTGAAGTTGGACGCGACGGAAAAAGGCAAGGTTGAGGCTATGATTAGGCAGGCGTATAAAGCGGCCCTTGGGTTGCCTCACAATGCGTCTACCGAAAGGCTGCTGGGATTAGGGGTGCACAACACCCTAGAAGAACTACGGGAGGCGCACTTGGTGATGCAACTCGGTAGGCTTTCAAAAACAAAAGCAGGAAGGGACATATTGGAGAGGATCGGCATTGGAGTTGAAGCACCAGCTGGTGACACTAAAATTCAGATTAGGCGGGAAATGCACAAGGGCCTGTGCATAAAATCTTTGCCCAAGAACATGCATCCAATACATCACGAGGACCGCAGGAAGGCAAGAGCCAAAGCTTTACATGTTAAGTACGGTAAGTACAACGGGGCAGTCTATGTAGATGTCGCCGAGTATAAGGACAAGGACGCATTAGCAATTGCGGTAGTGGAGGGGCGGGGACGCTTGATCGCCTCCGGATCAGTCAAAACCCGCGCCCCAGAAACTGCAGAGAAAGCGGCGATAGCACTAGCTATTACTAGTAGTAATGCTGACTTGATCTTCAGCGATTCCAAAACAGCCATCCGAAATTTGGCGAGGGGCAGAATATCTGTCACAGCGGCGCGATTGCTTAATCGGGCCATGGGGCGAGGGACTACGGAGGCAGAAATTGTCTGGGTACCAGCACGCTCTGGGAATCCTGGGAACGAGACGGCTCACATGAATGCTCGAGGTTTCGTCAGCCGAGTAGGTGAGCCGGACGGTCCGGGAAGGTCCACGAGAGATGGGCTGGTATCATTTCATGACATTACTAATCATTTCAAACTTGAGCGGAAGATTTACCCACCCCCGGACAAGTAATTGGTGAAGGCGCAGGAATGCGTCTGGCGACGATTGCAGACTAGATGTTTCTTCAACCCATACGTGTTGAGCAAAATCTACCCTGACATTCATCCGGAGTGCAAATGGTGTCAGGAATTGGCAACCTATGACCACATATTATGGAGCTGTAGCATAGCACCGCCACCGGCGTATATTATGCGTGATCCTTCCCTCGAGCAGCGGGAGGCCGTGTTGGCCAGCTCAGACCCGGTCGTCCAGACCAGGGCCGTGGAGTGGGCCACCCAGGTCGCCATCAGCCATGGGTTGATGGCCATCTAACACGGAATCATCCATACATGTTCTCTGACGAAAATAAAGTTTTTCCATCCAT
The DNA here is from genome assembly GCA_023969395.1 of Amblyomma maculatum. Classification (NCBI taxonomy): domain Eukaryota; kingdom Metazoa; phylum Arthropoda; class Arachnida; order Ixodida; family Ixodidae; genus Amblyomma; species Amblyomma maculatum. Next base: position 47,302 of record JAJIZL010035337.1, read on the forward strand.
CCATGCTCACTTCTTTATGAATGAAATTGTGCTTAGACACGGTGCACCGTCGACCATTATTACGGACCGAGGCAAGGCATTTACAGCTCGGCTACTGCGGGACACCTTAACTTTCAGCCATACCAATCATCGCACTTCAACAGCCTATCACCCATAAACAAATGGCCTAACGGAACAACTCAACAAAACGTTGGCGGACATGATTTTAATGTACGTTGACATTGAACATAAAACGTGGGACGAGATCCTGCCGTATGTCACCTTCGCCTACAATACGGCGCGGCAGGAATCCACGTAGTTTGCACCATTCCGTCTCGTATATGGCAGGGAGGCCCGCACGATGTTGGTCGCTGTGCTCTCGTGCGGGGATGAAGCGGTCGAACTCGATGCCGCCGATTTCGCGGAACAGGCCGAGCAAGCCCGCCAGCTGGCCCGCTTCCACATCAAGGAGCAGCATGCCACCGACGCTCGATACTATAACCCTCGGCACAGAGTAGTCCACTTCGAACCAAGGAACCAAGTGCGGGTGTGGACCCCCGTGCGCCACAAAGGCTTGTGTGAAAAACTGCAAAGCCGGTATTTCGGACCCTATAACGTCCTGCTCCGCTTAAACAGTGTTAACTACGAAGTTGTTCCAGATGGAAGTATGACCGTCAGTGTTCGGCGTCAGCAACCTGAAATTGTTCACGTGGTACGCTTAAAGCCGTACTTTTCAGGTGACTGAGCGCTGTGTCAACTTGACTTATTGCACAGTTCACCTCACCTCTAATTTTTTTCTCTTCTCGCCTTGACATCGGGACGATGTTTCCCTTTCGAGGGGGGGAATAATGCCACGTGCCTAGCGCCGCACGGCCGCCGTGCTTGGTGCCGACGACGACGAAGCATTTGGTTGGCTCGAGAAGCGCGCTGGTGCTGGAGACTCTCATCGCAGCTACAAGAACACCTCTCTCGGATCTCACCTTCACGGTAGCGTGTACCTTCACGGCTCCCTGTCTTGAGTCGTGGCTTGAGTCGTGACCATATCTTGCCCGCGGCTACTTAGGCAGGTTATACGCAACTTCGCCCGTCGCAGCACGTGGAAAGTAAGAAGAGAAGGTAAGATGCATAGGGCTTTTTGTATGTGTTTTGCTGTTTTCTCTTCCCAACACTGCTTAACGAGGAACAGCGTGACAAGTAAAAGAGGCCATTAATCATCGCTGTCCCTATCTTCGACGCCCAATTTGTCCCCATTTTCATTACTGTTCATACATTTCGCCTATGTGTTTAAAGAACTCTTCCCTAATTTCAAAAATTGCTATGTAATTTGATTGCCATATTGGTTCACATGGTGAAGTTGAACGATACTATGTTCAGTGTAATGAAAAGGGGAAGGTGTTTTCCTAAGATACTCAACTGTGATAAAGCATACGGCATTAGGAATTTTCAGAAATCAATGTGGACTACACATTTCGCGTTTTTAAATACATGACAAAACAAACACAAGTTGTAAAGGTTCAAATGGCATGTTCTCTCCATTCGGCATTCACACTTTCTTTTTTTCTGAAGCCTTTATGGGCGTTTGAAGCAATAACATCAGCAGTTCGTTGCGACCGCCTATTGTACACAAACTCATTTTGGTATTTGAAGACAATGTAGGCTGACTCTCTAAACACAAAGTTTTGGTAGAGCGGATATCTTGAACTGGTTTCTCGAAACTTGAGAGGTGATTTCTAATTTTTGCGGTGTCTGATTATGTCGGGTGTTACTGTCAGAAGCTAAGAAAGAGAAAGTAATGTGGTTTGATTCAGCTCACGTATCAACGTATGAGTCAAACAATAGCTCTTGCCTCAAAAAAATACATCATCATAATCATCATCATGAGCCTGATTATAGCTACTGCAAGGGCTCTCGTATATTCCTCCAATTAACCCGGTTCTGTGCTAGCGGCATCTACTTTACCCCTGCTAACTTCTTAACCTCATCCACCCATCTATATAACTTCTGGTCAACTAAACATGTACTGCGCAACATGCATGCATAATTGCAGTTATACATTCTAGGAATAAGTTCCTTGCGCTGAAAAAAAGGCTGAGGAAAGAAAAGCACTAAGATTTTTAAAAAAATTGCACCAATCGGCGTTTGCACTGCACATAACCTGAAATCCCGAACTAGTAGACATTTGTTGTTATCGTGTATATTCTGGATCTGTTCTTTATTGTCCTGTTTTTTTAGCCTGTGATCGAGTGGTCTTTCAGGCATGCTAGCAACTTTGTCACAACACAAACAAACGTAAACACCTGCCGGCTGTTTAGGTTTCCCATATATATCTGTGGAGCGCACTTTCCAAACAAGTGGGCGAGAAATATTTAGCGAAATTATAGTGTCCACAAAAGGCAACACATATATTAATAGATCACCGGATGGTTACCAGTGTTTAAAGAAAATGGCTGAAAGCTAGCTGTGCTGTGTCAACCGAAAAGGTATTATACAAATCTTTTTTGAATGCAAAAGCACAGCCAGAGGTGCATTCGGACTGGTGCTGCACTTCCGCACTGTTACGACAGAAAAGTATTTCCTTGCAATGATTGCTCCTAACAGTGGCAATTGGCTTCGACGCCTTTTACATAGACACTGTTAAGAGCACATTAACCCCTATTGAAGAATGAGATCATTGAAACTCGATAGAACCCTGGCATAGCAGAGCCATTTGTAGGAGTCTCTTTCAAGCTCACACACCAGGGAAACGGGGAGGTGGAAAGAGAAATGCTTGAAACTCATTTCTTGTGGTGGGTACTTAACGGTGGGCTCAGAACCAGCCGCCTTCTGTAGAGGAGGTGGACACTCAAGCCATTATGCCAGCCGTCGAATCTTACACTCTCACTGTTCCCACAGCCACTTCCCCTGCTCATCAGCAGGCTTAATTATCAAGGCCACTGACCGATCAGGGGCTACAACTGGCATAGTTTCGGGAGCCTAATACGAAAGTGACCTAACACATCGTGTTTACTTTGCTTTCGGTTCGAGGCTAGGGCTCCAGGTTCGCGCCTCAGACTAATAGTGCACAAATTTGCGATGTTCGAACTATTAAACCCATCTTAGAACGCAATGCGACACGCTGTGTTTATAAATTTTTTGCGCATTAATGGCATTTCTTGAAGATGACTACATGCGATGAAAAGCGCGATAGGCCGGCGGTTAAACTTACGAGGCGCTGGACTGCAGCTACAACACAGTACTCCTATTGATTAGCCGGCGAGGCTAAATCTTCACATCACCGGCATTTCCAGACCGCGTAGAGGCCATATTTGATTACTTTCACGTCAACACTCCACATTCGAGCTGTCTGATAATCGCTTTTTCAATCAATGAAGAAACCATTGAGGAATCACACCAATTATGCGCATTGTATAAGGTCACAGCCGCCCCTTGTTTTAATGTGGCGTCGGCCATATACGTTGTTAAAAATCCCTAATTCCTGCCGACTGCTAATGTCCAACCATGCAAGGGAAACATGTCCGGGAGTGTTGAAGCAACTACAAGAGACAGTAGTTCGAACGGTGCCTAATAAGAACCACATAAACGGATAACTCTGCTTTGAGATGCGTCAGCAACTTGCCTCCATCTGCGCCTTCTATTTAGTATACACGAAGTCGACCACACTCAAGTATTAATCCAAGTGATGGTTACTTATTTTCAATTGTTCTACAACTCTACAGTGGTCCATACTATATTTCATTTTTATTGTGCTAATGAATGTCCCATGTCAGCTGAAATTTGGCGCTAAGTTGAAGAGTGTGGTTAAATACTTTTTTCGCGCTACAAACGCTATGTAACATCAACTTTTTATTTTGCCAAATATGCTCACAAGCATCTGCTGCAAGTTACAAGTCAATTTCACGACCGAGGTGGTTGATTCAACCGGCAGTCCCAGCATGCCACTTGATAATGTCCCAGGTGGAGCAAAAGCTCGTTCCAGGTGATGCGTAGAGGTTCAGGTCCTATGAGGAAGCAGATGCAGCTCTTTATGGTGAAAAGGCTGCTGGGAGCCTTCGCTCTAGCCTGGAGAGCTCAACGTCTAAGGACTCTTGTCACGCAGACATTACTACTCATAATAGAAAGCGTGATTGAAAAACACTACCATATGGAAAAAAAACGAAATAAAAGCAGGCTGCCAAACTGATTCGCGGAATTTTACTTACAAGCCATCTCGCAACGTTCAGCATGACCATGGCCAAGATCCCACAAACCTCAGCATACGGCTACATAATAGAACAATATTTAAGTTCACATCTTTTCTAAAGTGCCTACTAGAGCAAACGTATGTTGAACCAGGGCTAAGGAGTATATTTCTGTTCAATCATAACGTCCACAAGGGCAGCAGGAGCTCGCGCGTAGAGGAAGGCGCCCAGGCGAAGCCCCGGTAGTTGTTGCCATCTGCCGAACGTGTAGAGGATTCCAAATAAAATGAGATGGGAATTATATGCTGGAGCGTTATTGCACCTTGCGGAAAGCCACCTATAGATGTTAAAGGTGAAAATAAAAGTGACGTGATATTGTTTACGAGTTCGCTTGTACAACAGATGTGGTGGTGGTCTTGACACATGCCATTACATTGTGTTCTTACAATGCCTAAACTGTAGGTGCGCAGACCTTTGCTGCGTACGCGTACTTCGCATAAAAGAAGCTGTGCATAAATGCAACACTTCACTATTTGTCTCATCGTGTGTCGCTACGATTAGGGTATTTATAATGGTTCGCTTCACACTGCTTGTTGCTATCTTGTGCTCATCCTATGGCGCGGAAGCTCCGAAGAAAGACCATGTAGACATAAGAGAGGTAACGTTTTATGTCATCTAACCGTGATACCATATCAGAATATGTGCTTTCGAAAAGAATCAAGATCAGGCATTTCACGTGTTTGTTTTACGCAAGGACACCATTATAAATTTCAATAATAAGCGCTCACAAACTTAGACATACCGAGTTTAAGTTCCAACTCTTTTACAAAGTACATTTCTTTTGCATGCGCAATATTGCAGGCGGCCTTTCTTGCCCCATGTTGTGGAGGAGTAGTTTTGCAAATTTTGTGAATATTCTATCATTTCTGTAGAATATAGCAAAAAGTATTGTTCCTGAGTATTGAGGATTTATGAATAATTCATAGGATACTCCAGTTTCAATGACATATTGTCTTCTAAATGTCTGCCTTCCTAAATGACAATATTTTCGCAACGGTATAGTGAGGACATGGTGTATACCCAATGGTAGCTTCACAAACATAGACTAGATGAAATATATGATATCAGATAATTTGAGGCTATTGGGCAGGCTTGCAGCCCAAAGACGGCGTGGCTTCATCAGCGCGTTTAGAAGCATTAGAAAGGGGCTGTGTAAATATTTGACGCCTGTTTACATTATGGCCGAAAAGCAAATCAATTTTCTGCGAAATGGTTGTCAAAAAAAATTATTCATTCTAAATTCTCAAACACGACACACAAATAAATTTGAAATGTCAAGTAGCAACTCGCATTAGCCGAGTTCTATAAGGCGTTTTCTAAAGCTGGAGGCGCCGTGCGAACATGCGTGGCGAGCATTTGCTGCCGGCCGCTTATAGGATGTTAGCTTTCCTATGAGACTTTGTATGACATTTTTCAGCGCGGTACATTTTCGGAGGCTATGCGTATGTATACTCCTACTGTCATGAAAGGAGATCGTGATGACGATTCAGACGAAATGTGTATGTGAAGTGTGTGTGTGTGTGTGTGTGTGTGTGTGTGTGTGTGTGT